>CAJRST010001113.1:10195477-10300192 GCA_907169785.1 Menidia menidia
CTGCTTTTATACAGCCTGCTCAAGCCCATTCAGGTGTTTTCTATCAGTAATCAGCCCCAACGAGCTGGAGGCAGGTGTTTGTCTTGATCTGACACTATGGAACTCCAAATAGCAACATTTTTCCAACTAAATTTAAAAGGCTAAACATTAACCAAATCAGGATACCTTTCTTCTTTTAAGATAAGAACTTCGTGGTATGTGGTAATTTAGCAAATGGAATATTGTATTAATGGCACATTTGTTGAAATAAATGTTTAAGAGTTCCAACAATGTGGTTAAAAATTTTCCCATGTGACTCGATGCAGACCTGGCCGTTTAATTTCTGAAAAATGAACACATAACGATAACACTAATAAAAATTACATTAATCTGATGCCATATACTTGTTTGTTCTTTTTTATTTGTAATTAACAATCCATATTTATCATTTACTTATTCATCAGTTGTTGCCTTTTTCATCCAATCAGAAACAAATTTGTGAAGATTAGCTGGTAGATCTTATTACAATGTTGTTTCAAATGGCACAAGAACACATTTGGCTGAGCCAAAAGGGATCACCCCACCGTCAGACCCACGCCACAGCACTGCCACATAGAAAGTTTGTTCACAGTTTTTACCAGATGGTGACGACAGTCCACTGTTGTAGCCAAGCGATTGATTCAATGCAGCGTCTGGTATAATCGAAAACTGTAAATATCCAGTTTGAGCAATACCCCTCACCCACCCACCCAGATACACACAAACACACTCACCCAGATGGTGAGACATTAATTGCAGTTTTATATTGATGGAACGTAATCATTGTAAAGCATGCAAATGGCAAGCTTCAACAGATTAATGTTGCTGATCTAATCACCACGATGACCCTGACTGAACGGGGTGGCAGGATTAACTGTGAGACTTTTGGCAATACTACCTGGCAGGATGATAAAGTGTGTGGTGTTCCAACACCCCGGTAAAGATTAATTGGAAGTGCAATCACTTTTCCCAATTACGTCTTGCTCTTGAAACCAAGCCTGATATTAACACGCACCATTTGTGTTCAACTGGAGACCCTCAGTTATTATAAAGCACCTGAAGCCACTGCACAGTCAAGTGGCTAAAAGCAGATATTCTTTAATAATAATAAAAAAGACTTTGAAGAAATAGAATTATCTTTTTCAATGCCACAGACACTTTTTGAAAGCGGCTGCTGTATAAGATGAAAACTGTATATTCGGAACATGAATAAAAATACATATGGAAAAGAAGGAATAAGAACCGAAAGTATAATAAACTTATTTTCAACTATGGTTCCTCCAAAACAGAGTGTTTAGATCTAATCCCCTGCAACATACACAGAAATGAAGATTAAATTAAATCTTTGTCCAACCTTTAGTCTCGTAAACATCTTGCTTGTGTCGGACCTTTGCACTTTATGTTATTGTATAACTTTGATGAAAAAGAGTTTTGGCTGCAATTTTGTGCAGCACCTCTCAAAATTAAACTACTATCCAAAATATAGTGACTCAAATCAATGAGATAATTGAGTCTTCTTAATATTCATGTTTGACCTTTCTTTGGACGTGTTTATTCCATCAAAGACTGGATGACTGTACTGATATTACTGTTCTTGTGGTCCCTACATGCCTCCTGTGTAGTGTCACGGAAATCATGTACTGCCCGATTTGTGAATGGTTTACATTTTGAAAGTTTTAATTATTAAGTACATTATTACATTTTAGATATAATTCTGTTTATTCCTGTTTCCCCAGCTCCCTTTGTACTGCTCTCTGCTCAGGGTAATAAATCTCTCATTATGTATTTGTCAGGTGAAGAAGGGCTTCCTGAGCTGAAACCCCTGCAGGCAAAATAATGAAGAGATGTTCACTGGACCGTGACAACATCCAGGCAAAGTCACTCTGAGAGGAAAGCTGATGTCTGACAAACCTTGTGCATTTTTTTCCTGTAAAAACTTGGAAATTTACAGAGAGAAGAGCCTCTGTTTCTGGATAGATCTTTCAAACCAAAGTAGAATCTGCCTCTTTCTTTGAACATTTTCATGCATGGCTGTCCACAGTGTCCACAAAGGAGTGAAAACCAGGTGTGTTTCTGTATTGTTTCTACTTATCGGTTACAGGAAGCAATAACAAACTGAAGTGGCTATTTCAGATTTAAGGATATAGCTGTCACATTTTAATTTTCTGTGTTTGCTCGAGATATTTACAGATGTACAATGTATTGATCTAATCGTCCCGCCTCGCAAGCTACTCGGCTCCAGAGTAAGTCACTGAGTTTTGAAATGATTGTTTTGTCATCAGCTTGTCATTTCTTTGTTTTGTTGTTTTTGAACGATGGATATATGATAATAAAAATATCATTATTAACATATAAAGTCCAAAACAAATTTCTGGTTTCTTTATGGTGTGTATTAGCTATTTTTCTCTGGTTCCCTTTTAAATATAATCTTTCAAACTTTTGTTAAGTTTTTTTAAAGAAATGTATTCATTAACATTACAGTTTAAATTCAGACTAAATTATCCACATCAGTTGCTATAACCCTGTGAAGTTATGATAGCCCATGTGGTAATATGCACAGATCTAAACTTGTGCATATTCTAAAGATTATTAAAAGTTTACTTTTGTTTGAAGTTTTCAATAGCTCTTGTCATCCACTCAGTCATCTCAACCAACATCCAGTCCTTTGCCATCTTATCCATATTTCCATTTCAGTAGTGCTTAAAAACAATCTTTATTTTAATCATGAAAATAAATAAAGCATCTTCTTGACTCAGCACACTGAGAAGCTGAAGAAACGTCCTCAGCTGTCTCATAGCGATAAGACTGATCAGTGAAATTGCACCTGACGGAAATAAATAACCTGGAGGAGTGGAGTGAGGGAGGAAGGGAGAGACAAAAAAAGGCTCTAATCATTATGCAAATGTCTCAGCTTTTAAACACTTCTGGCATATGGGGTTGTTTGGTGGCCACTTGGGCAACAGGGGATGGCAAATAGACTTTGAGTCACTGTATAAGTGACACAGAAATTAAGAAGAACAGACAGTTAGACTAAACTGTGTGCAACAATATTTACACAGTAGGACTTTTTCACCATTAGATCTCAAATGTCTGACAAACTTGTGAACAAAACAGTTTACACATGTTGGTTTCACTCGTATATGCACGTGCACGGATACATACACAAGAAGGAGATGAAAATGTGAAGCTCGTGGCCCTGTCCTTTCAACAGATGGTGTCTAGACAGAGACAGGTGACGAGTTAAACCCAGATAAACCC
Source organism: Menidia menidia (assembly GCA_907169785.1). Classification (NCBI taxonomy): domain Eukaryota; kingdom Metazoa; phylum Chordata; class Actinopteri; order Atheriniformes; family Atherinopsidae; genus Menidia; species Menidia menidia. The sequence continues at coordinate 10,198,754 of CAJRST010001113.1, forward strand.
AGCGGAAAGGGGAAAAAAAACAAAGGAGAGACATGAGGGAGATGGAGCCTTCAAGAAATACATTACAAAAACAGGACATCCTTAAACGTAACAAGTTCTCGCTTTTTTAGAGCTGTGATATGGATGATATGGATATACAGATATGGATGGATGGAGTGGGGCTCTGTTCAACACATTAACATAGTGTAAAATAAGAGATGATTGAAAATGTAATTAAATCATGCCAGATGTTGGAGACACTCCCACAGTTTGGAGGTAAAGCTCGGACAGATATGGAGGAATCTGTTGTTTTTCCTTGAAACTGTCATTTTGGAACTATTACATTTAGATTTATTGGTTCTGGCTGAGATGTAGACCGACCATTCTCAGTTTCTCCACTTACAGTCTGTCCATACTCTGGTGTTTCAAACAATATGCAGGCACTCTGCTTACAACGGTTCACTCATTATTGATCTTAAAGTTAAACGAATGGGGGACCTGCTTTTTCAGAGTGGTTTTCCCGCCCTTTGATATCAGTTTCAATCTTCTTCAATTCTTCAACATCAAGTTTAGCATTTCAACCAAAACCCGATAATTACAATTATGTCTCCTTTTTTTTTTTACCTGTAAGTTTCTGGTCTTTTTAAATGTGACTTTTCTTTCTGGTGATGAGTGGCATGTTTTCCTTATTTCCCAGATGACAACACAGAAATGATCCCATGTGGCTTGGAGAGAAAGTTAATGTTGTTTACCGTAAGCCAAAGTTTTCTCAGTGACTGCACATGATCCCCATTGAACATTTATAGTGCCATTTCTCACAGGGTCCAAGGAAACACTTTCCATCAGCAGCTCAGAGGTGGAGGCCTTTTGGTGATTAGCTCCCAGTAATTATGTTGGTATGGATAAGCAGTGACATTTCTATGAGGAACGAGCACATCTCAGAGAGAGAGAGAGTCACAATGCCGAAACAATCCAACAGAGGATTTCAAATTGTCCTTTTACTGTTTGGGGTATTAGCTGAAATTACATTTAAAGCCCACACTTCCAAATCAAGTTATAGCCTTTAAAGTTGTTTTGTTATGTTTTAACACATGTTGGTGGTTTAACCCAAATTTAATTAGATTTTTTTTTTCCAAAAGCATTTAGTAAAACTAAGAAAGCATCACATGACACCAGTTCCTGTCTCTTTACCCTTTATGGTTTTTGCACCATTCACCACTGGCATTTCCTATTCCTTTAAAATCATCTATTTATAGCATGCATGGGACAAACAGTTTTCTGATTCTGATGAAATTCATATTTTGAATTTGAATAGACTGGGCCAATTCAGATGGCATGCAAACGTCGCTGGGTGCCAGTCCCAGCCTTCTGAATCTGCCCTTTATTCCTGCTATGAGCTTCGTTGTTTTAGTGGCAGCATTTCAGAGATCTTTCATTTATCACACTGGTGATATTATTCTCTCTCAATTTCTTGTCCTCTGGTGGCATTTGACAGTTTAATTTTTATTTAGATTAGCCACCACTGCCAGGCTTGTGCCGGTTAAGTTATGACCCATGATGGACTCCATATATTTCAGTTTATTTGATCTGTTTATATACATACTTAGGACTGGGCGCACAAAAAAAAAGCTCTGAGTAAAAACGCCTGCTGATGATAAAAGCGAAGGTGGGGAGCTTTGGGCAGCAAACAGTCGTTAATAATCACGCTGTGCTTGTCGTCACATGGTGTCAGTTTGATGGAGAGATGGGAGTGTCTCCATGCACACACACAGGTGAGGCCGGAATAAAAGCGGCACATGGGCAGAACGTGGAACGACAAGATGAGGAAGACTGCGTTGAAGGTCGCCATTCCATTTTTTCGTCTGATATTTACACAGCCAAGACAGCCATGAATCTTGGTGAAGGACGTCTTTGCCTCAGGTTGCCTGAACTGACTTGTATATCGATCCACCTGGAGCATGTTCCTCAGTCATCTAAAACCCATTTAAATGTGAAAGGTAGGTTAGAATTTTAACTCGTTTTTTCATTCTGACCCTGCCGAGATTTTATCAGCAAAAAAAGTTGTTTTGTTTTTCATTTTAAATTTGTTTAAAAAAACAATCAATCTAATATTCGACCTAGACTTGTCAGAAATAGCACAAATACCCATCTTGCGTTTTGTTGCTTTCCCAAACGAAACGTTCGCCTCCTGAAGAAAGTATTCTTCCTTTCACTTACGTGGGCAGTTCGTTAGAAATCGGCGGTCAGATGAGTGACAGGACACCTCGCTGGTTTTGGAGACATCAATATCTCATTTCTTTGTTTACTTGTTTGTTGTTTTTATCGCCTCCTTAATGCTTCAGAACCTCGGACAGCGTTTATCGCCTCAGGCAGTGTCTGTCCATCCTCCACTGAGGGGCAGCACAGCCCTCTCACAGCTCTGTTTGTAGAAACATATTTTGGAGGCAAAACATTAGTGCTCAAGAATTAATCGTTATGGAAAGTCACAGTCAAACATTTTGCTTCGCGCATTTGCTTCTAAATCTTATATGTGATGCATTCATGAAATGACTCTCCTTGAGTTATTTAGACATTCCCTGCGAAATGTGTTCTGATTCCATCGTGTTTTTGCAGCAAACTCAAGTGTGTGATCGGGAACATGATGCTCAGCGGCGACCAGCAGGACTCCAGTCTCCCCTGGGGGCAGACGGAGAGGGAGACCTTTCTGCTGGGCCCGGTGCCAGCTGCGCGCGTCGGTGGAGAGCTCTGTGCGCGCTCCGGGGAGCACAGGAGGCGCAGGAGGCGCGCCACGGCTCGGTATCGATCTGCGCACGCCTCCAGGGAGCGCGTGCGCGTTCTGGCCTTCAACCTGGCCTTCGCGGAGCTGAGGAAACTTCTCCCGACGCTCCCACCAGACAAAAAGTTGTCCAAGATTGAAATCTTGCGACTTGCCATCAGTTATATCTCCTACCTCAATAACGTACTGGGAGTTTAGGCTGTGGGGACAAACAGCTTTAGAGGGATGGCAGCAAATAGCACTAAACAAAACTGCAAATTGTAATATCTGAGTAACTCGTGCATCAGAAGGGTATTTTATGTGTCCAATTAAATGCTCCCTACAAAGACGCTGTTTAATTTACAAACGTTCTTTTCCTGATCAATGATATTCCATCGGGATCACCATGACTGAATACTCAACATGGACCTGTGAATGAAAATAACTGTGTTGTTCTATGAGACTCCCTTATATACGTGAGCCAGCCATTGTATTGCACTTTAAAGTTACCCTAAGCAAACTGTAAACATATTCAATAAAGAAAAGGGCATGAAAACACCATGTAAGTATGACTAATAGAAACCCAGAAACAAACTAAGCATCCTGTTACACTTGCTCAAGTGAGCAAAAAATGTGTGTCAGAATTATCAAAACAGGACAAAATACGCAATATCTTTCAGCTATGTGTTTGGAATTAGAGTCAAAATTATTTGTAAGAGATTTGCATTCAGCTTGTAAATATCAAAGCAGCACAGCAGGGTAAACAGACCTTTTTGAAGCACAGTGCTGGATGAGTATTTGCATAATTTATGGAAACAAAATAAAACTGAATATTTAGGACACTCTGCATCTTGGCTATATATCACACTGTACAATGCCAGGCTGTGGCTGTGAACTCGTCTGCATTTGCTTTTCCTCTCTGTTTGTCAGAGGCTGCCTTTGCTCCTACTACCATCCTTTTATGTGAATCTCTGCTGTGTAATGTGACCCAGGGGGCTCGAGAAGTATTGTTCATGTCCACTCCAGCAGCAAGAGTGACAGCCTTTTGTTCACACACTTCACATCATACACACTACACACCGATCAACACACTGAATACAGCCGATATGTCCATCCCTATAGAAAGGAGTCTGCTAACTTAAGAACATAAAATGTTGAACATTTCTTAAAGCTCATATGTAATCATGGTAACTTACCCATTCCATTTTAAATAGTGTTTTAGCCCACAACCCACAGAGGTTTTAAATATTCAGTTCAAACATTAACACACACAGATCCTCAATATGTTTAATTTAATGTGTGTGTATACGTCTGATGTCACTATGTGGGCTACATGCTTGTGAAGGAAATACTTTTTTTGTGAACATTTTAAGTATAGGAAATTGCTCTCAGAAGGATCAACACTGCCATCTGATGGTGTGTCCCAGAAGAAAATTCCCACATGTACCTTGCACAGGTTGTCTATTGTTTAAAGAGGCCTTATTCAGAAAACACAGGCCCTATTCATAGTGTATGTTTGAAACTTATCGTAGAATCTTTGTTACACAAAATGGCCGTATGTTCTACTCAGTTATTTTAGACTTTCAGATCTGTTTCTCGTCCTCTTGGCCCACAGACCCAGTTTAACTGCCTCTTATGGCTCGCTCTTTCCATCACCTTGCTTCATACAGGAGAAATATTTAAAGAATATGTATACTTTCCAAGTTACCCTTTGCTTTGGATGAAAGACCAAATGATTTATCAAAGGAAACAACTGAATAGATTACAGAAAGGGTTATTTTTTACTGATTATATAGTAATGGTATAGTACAGTATAGTAACTGTGCACTCCTCTTTTTTTCTTGAACTGTGGTCTTTCTTGTTCTTTGTTTCCTGGGTCCACAAATGACCGCTTTCATGGCAGTGAAAAATTGCCTTTTACCTTACATTTCTCCCCCTTGTGCAGCAAGAAATGGAATGCTGGATGGCAATTTATCCAGTGCAGAGGGTATATGTAACATGATACAAACCTTTGAAACTTTTCGAGAAATATGGTCGGAAGTGGATTTTTCCCTTTCTCATGGGTTATAGTTGTGTATGGAATTATAAAACCACACCTCTGGGTGGACACCTGACCACCATAACGCTTGTCCTTCAGGGTTTTAACCCACATTATTAGCTCACCCATCAGTTAAAACCAAATTCTCCTCCAACCTCTCCTCAAACACATGAGATATGCAATCAAAAACTATTTTGAAGAGTTTTCTCATACTTCAAACCAATAATTCTTTTTAACTATAACATAATCATAATGGAAAGCCTAAAAATGTGTATTCATTGGACTTTCTAAATGTAAAAAAAAAAACTAATAGAGTTTTTCGAGGTGCACATAGCCTTTATTACCACTAAACATTGCAGATCACTCATTCATCCAGTTAATGGCTTAGTTTATGTAGTTATGTATAATTGATAGCTCACTTTTTTTGTTTGTTAATAAATTGTTTATCCATCTGGGTTGTTCCCCCAGATGGATCCCAAGCATCTTCAAGTTGAGCGGAATCCTGTAATTTCGTTTTTGTTTGTTTGTTTTTTCAAACAAACTTGTTTATCTTATGGGCTGCAGTTAAATATATTTGGAATTAAGCAGTAATAACTGTGCTGGCATACTTGAACTCAACTGAACAAAGCAAAAAAGACATACTAATTGTGTAATGTTCTATTTAATTTTCTGTTCAAATGAAGAAAGGCACCCACAACTCCTTGTTAAAAAAAACACCCCCAGTCCTATCACCCCCACAAAATTATGATTATATTTCCTTTTTTAAGTTGACAGGTCAGAAGCAGCTCTGATCTTCCAGTGCCATGATTCTATTCTGAAATAATCGCACAGGACGACCTCTTGTGGGCCACAATGGAAAATTCTCATTGTGCTGCTCCTGCGAGTGTTGCACATCCACTCTGCCTGCCTCTCTGGTCCTGGAAACCACAATGGCCAGACGCGTATGAGGGAGCGCCTCTCAGCAGCTCACAGCAGCGCGGCGGAGCCACCGACACACAGGAATATCGCATTTTCCTCCCTCAGGTTGAAGGTAGGTAAAAGAAATCTACCTTGAAATGCTGCGTTTAGGTACGCGTATGCACAGAGATGAAGGTGTGTGTGTTTGTGGGGGGGGGGGGGGGGGGCCAAAGAAAAACCGCCAAATCTCACTGGTGAAGTTGGCCGCCGCTGGGCCAGGGGGAGAATGGTTTTTCTTCTTAGCAGACAGATGTGGCCTCATGACCTGTTTTCATCTAGACGGCGCTCCAGTTGGCCACCTCCCAAATGCAGCAATACGCTCCACAGCAAACAGACAGATTTTGATAAGGAGATTTGAGAGCATTTAGGCCACTGATGAACGGGATTCCGGGTGAGACAGAAAATGCACGCCGAAATTGCGGCTGTACAATAGCACGCGTAAAACACCCACTGCTTTGAAATGAATGAGTGGCGTTTGGGGGCGAGGCAGCCTGCACAGGACGACGGCGTTTAACGCCATCTGCAGAGGTTTGCACAGCTGGATGAGGTACCGCGACCACCACCGGCTTCACGGAGCTCCTCCGGCGGACTCACAATGCTGCAAGGACCGTGCAAAGTACCCAGCAGCAGCTATTTATTATGAAGAAGTGCTGACAGGTCCTGCGCAGGGAGGGTCAGGACACTGAGAGGGCTGAGAAACTCTTTATCAGATGAGTCATCCCATGAAAGATAGCAGTTCTTGCCAGGAATGATCAAAAGAAAGTAGTGTGCTGGTGCTTTCGTCTTTGTTCTCTCTAAGGCCATGATTCCTTACTGGCTGGACTGGATGTCAGAAGTGTAACAAGAAGTGGAACTACCTCAGGCGAAAGAGCAGCACGGGGAACGCTTGGATAGTGTTATATGTGATACCTTAAGTTCGCACTGTGCAGAGACACAAACACTAAACAGGTCCACAACCTCTCACCTCCTTCTTCTCCCCTTCTTTCTGTACTGTTATTTAGTTCCACATGAGGGAATCAGAGGAGTCTAACGTGTGCATTCCAGAGAAGTGTCCGATCTTAACTTACACCTTGCCCTTTATGAGTGTGTGTGGGTGTTGTGGTGGGCATAGCTTAGACCCAATCAGAGGTCAAAGGTTTGCTCTTTGGATGTATTTAACTGTTGTTCCAGTGTCCAGAATCGTATTCAATACCAAATGATGAAAGGAAAACATAGTTTCACGTTATTATTTATGCTCTAGTTCACATAGAGATCAAAAGCTCTTTTTTAGTTATGTTAATGGATTTGACTCCATTCATGTGATTTAATTTTAGCTGTAACAAATTCTGTTTGTGGCCAGGTGTTCCTCTTGGCTATCTAAAGTCCGTGGAAGGATTCAGAGCTGAATTCACTGTAAAAAAAAAAAAAAAAAAACTTCACATGCAGACTCTTTATCAGCCATCGTTTGATTTAACAGCACTTTTAACAAGCTTAGTGGGTTTGTTGTTGCTCTGCTTACTGTGTTTAATGCTGCGCCCAAAGACTCCATTTTAGTACTGCCGAAACAATTGGCAGGCCCAGGTCCTCAAATGAGTCATATTTTTGTTTTCCATGGTAGCAGTTTTTTAAACATGACATTTTGTAAAAACAACAGGAAATTCACTATTTACGGCGAATTTAGATCATCAAAATTGAGGGCGTAAATATGGATTGTTCTTTTTTTATTTTATTAAGTTCTGCAGCATGTTGACTTTCATCAGACTACGAAATGACCCACTGCTGCCTCTGGCTCAGGGCCAGCCGGGCAGGGCGGGTATGGGAGAAGGAAGCATGGCACAATGACTTGTGGGTGTGAGGGAGGGCACAGATGCCATGGTAACCGGGCTTCAGCATGTGCTCTTGACGGGCTATGAGACTGATCTGTGCCACTCGCGCTGCCAAGGCCGCACTGGACATTTCAGTGCCAGGACAAATTCATCTTTCTCTGCGCACTTTGAAGGGCGAATCGTTACGCAGCCAAGGGGCAGCTCATTAAAATCTCACATTTGCGGATACATTATTAACTCTGCTTGTTATATGTTGCCACTCTCTTCATGAAACCATGCGTGTATTAGTTGCCAGAGTATAGCCTGTTTTTTTTCTATCTCCCTCTCTCTCTGCCTCTCTCTGGAGTAAAAGTAAAAGAGGAGCCTATTGCACCATATGTGTATGTACCTCTCAGTCATCACGTGTGTAATTACATTAGTTCCTACAGTGCAGCGGCCCCTGTCCACTAAACAAACACATTAATGAATGTTTGTTTTACATTAGTGTCAGTTTCTGCCCTTGTGTGTCACTGCTCAGTGCAGCCAAGCAGAGCGATGTGCACTGATGCAAGAGCGCGTCACTAAAAATTATATTTTCTATATCCCCCCCCCCCACAAAGGGAACTCCTGAATTATTTTGTATCGGCCAACCCAGTGTAAGCTGGCTGCCGCGTGTCCCCGACGCACGTTTTTTTATTCCCACATGCTTTATTCATAGTTATCCTTGGTTTGTAACCGATAGTTTTTCTTACCCCGTGGCTGCGATTTTCCACATGGCCTGGTTCTGTGTGTCTCTTCATGCTCATCTTTTGGATGAGTAGCCTCTCAGTGTGAACTTCTTGGCCCACATATCGCGGCCACACGCTCAGAGATCAGCACTCAGGAGGATAACAGCTTTCCTTCAAATCATCTGGCTCATTCAGTTAACCATATGGGTGCTGTGTGGGACGAGAAGAGACCATTGTTTGGTCTTTGTGCCCTCTGTTTGTGCCACCCCCCATCTACACTCTCACTCACACACACATGCGTAAGTGTATCACACAAATTTACTCTCGGCGGGGGTGATTGATTATTGCTCTAGATGGGGCCCCCTGTCTCCAGTGTTGCCAGGGCAACTGGGGACGCTCCTGATGTGGGTTTGAGATTAAACATTTGACTTGAGTTTAAAATGTGATGATGTGCCATCAGGTTTGACTGTACGATAGGCATTTTGAAGCCTATTATCTCAAGAGTTTATGCACAGCTCAGCCCTTTTTAATGGAGTCATCTTCATGGAGAGTGGGTTTTTTACTGTGTTACTCTACAGAATCATTCTACCGGTGAAAGAACCAAATGATAGCATTTGGCCACACTTTTGTGCACTGCATTCTAATGCCTAATAGGGTATCATTCTCATATACAACAACATGAACACATGTAAAATGCACGAAAGCTCCTCTTGATTAAAATCAGATTTATGGCAGTATCTTTCTCTGGTTGTAATGATCCACACAATGTCCACATTCTAATACGTGGTATGTTTTAATTTAGTGTTTTTACGCATCATTGGCCGGGGACAGAACAATAGCTTGTACGTGGAGTGCAGAATGATTCCGGTTAGCAAAATGAGATGGTGCTGGGGATGGTGATTGGCAGTTGGTTGTCAGGACAACAGCTGGGAAACAGACAGGGTGTAGATTGAGGTCTAAATGAATGGTCATGCATGGTGAAGCATCAAGACATCCTCTTTATAGATTGCACAGCACAAATTCAAGGTCCTGGTCACAAATAGATGCAGACACAACTCATATTGACACACTGGAGAGGTAAATCTACATTTTTAACAGGAACATTTAATTAATATTGCATTAGTACATACCATTTTAGAATTAATTTGTGTTAATATCAGCCAGATTTGCCATTCTTTTGTCAGTTTGTGTGTTTTATGAACAAGTGGGGACCTCATTAAAATGTTTAAAATAGTTTCAAATTATGGGCCGACAATGAATTGTTACGTAAAGACCTGAGGGTGTATTTTTATGGTTATTTTCCTAGCAATGTGGAAAAGCCTTTACAAGGGAAAGAAGGTGTGACCTGGAGTTAAACCAGCTAGATAGAAAATACTTTATTCAGGTAACAGGACAAAGCAGATGCCATTTTGTTAAATTATGGTGTTTGAAAACATAATACTTAAAGACCACTTAAAACTCAATATGCTCGAAGAGCTCATTTTGAAAGTATTCCAAAACTATCAAAACCTTAAGTTTCAAAATTCTGTATTCATTTTTCATGCTGTTTTTATTTATTCAAAAAGAGTTGTATGTTTTAAATTTATCATAGGCAAGTGGTCAAAATGTCAGCAATTAGGCACACTGACAAAAAAAAAGAACATACTGAAAATTTTAAGAGCCATAAAAAGTACTCGTCTCTGTTTAAAACTGGCTTTCCTCTGAATCATGTGGTGTTTGAATGCTTGGTTTTATTGTAAGTCTTTCCAAATAAAGTTGGTCGTATAAATTATTCTGAGCTGAGTATGCAGAATAAAAAAAGAACAGTTTAGTCTACAACAGAACTACCTATCAAACACAGCTCTACTATCAAATCATTTTACCAGAATCCTGCTTTGAGACATCTATGGAGACATCTATGGAGTACCTGTTTTGTATATGTTAGAAATTTTGACACAGCCCTGAGACAGTTCTGTCTGTGTTTGTCTCTCAGGTTAATGTGGTATTTGGAGCAGCTCTCTGGGCTAGTTGTCAGTCGCCGTGGATTCCTGAGGCCTGTCTCTATAGCAACCCATTCCTCCTCCTGAGCACTGCTGCCAACTTACCCTTTCTGCCACGCTTCCTCATCCTCCAGCCCAATCACCATCTCTGACCACTGTTGGAATGGACACCGAGTCGACCCACTCTGGCTACTCCTATCACTCCAGCCGCTCCGGGAGATCAAACCGGCATGGGTATGTTTCCTGTCTGCTGGCCTCTCTCCCTGCCTCTCTGCTTCTAAATGCTCTTTTTCTTTTTTTTTCCAATTCGGTCACTCATTCTATATTGAATCCCAGCCTTTGCTATGTTATTTTTACTACTTTGTTGTTCCACTTTGACTGCGCCACATGTTGGTTGTGGCACAGTGAATGAGATGAGAGACTAAGAGGGAGAACAGACCAAGATAGAGATTGAAATGGACAGAGCTCATGGATTAGGGTCGTCGCCGCTGAGTGGTTCTAACCTATTTCAGTGATTGACTCAGTCTACTTTGAAAAGGATATATTCATTTCAAGCTCATACTGGCCATTTCTAAAGCCTGTGACTGTCTCCTGTGACTTTAATATATCTCTCTTCTTGTTAAAAAAAATGATCATAAAATCATATTCTAAACATGTTTTGATAAACAAAGCTTTGACTTAAATTTCTCATCTTAAAATCAACTGTGCGTACAGCAATAATGCCCTTATTCATGTCTGTTTGATTTCAATCTCTCGTTCCCTTGTCTATAGTTAAAAGTCCTCTCCTTTATCTAAAGTGAGTCTGTGTGTTTCCGTGTTCTCGTTTTGTCAGAGAGCGGAGCCGTGAGCGACACAAAGCCAGCAGCAGCAAAGACAGCGTCCGCTCTGAGAGGTCCGTCGTCATTAATCCCCCAGACTCACCTTCTCAAGACTCCCCCGTCCACAACGGAGAGCCGCTGCCTGGAGAACCCACACCAGCAGCCGATCATGAGGATGACGCCCAGGTATTTGTTTATTCTTAGGTCTACAAGGTGCTGAATACTTGGATATTTAAAGTGATTAACATCAGATAGTATAAAAGTAGGCCACATGAAGGACACGCTGAAATTGTCTGTATATTTTTGTAGCCCATTATAAACCCTGTAATCCATGAATGAACTTTACATTCTGACCTTATAAACTCACATTACCTCACAGCTGGCTGCCCATAGCTTTGCATATAATAACAGTTGTGACATGAGATCGAATAGGTCAGGGGATTATCATCCCTCTTGTAGGCGAGGATGGATTCACACAGACAGTTCTATAATGCAGTGTGTGTATGTATGTGTGTGATTTTGTGGGTAACTGCCATGCCAGGCTCTGACAGCAAAGAAAACTGGAAGCAGTGATTCCGTAAAGCTGATTTTACTGAGGACTGAAAAATTCAAATAGGTATTATGTCGAGAAAAATGTCTCTAATTGTGCGGCACAGAGCAGTCAGCACTACAAGGATTAGAGATGCTGTCACTTGCCAGGGGAAAAAAAGGCAAAGAATTTCTATGCTTGTTTGCAGACAAACAAGGACATTGACTCCATGCTTGTAACTACATAGTATGCTATAGCCTAGTTAGTTTCATTTAAAGCTATCATTTTCAGGCCTAATCATTTCAGACAAAATTTGTCAGGTCACAGTTTCCCAGTTAGTGGTTTCCAACACATCTAACTATTCAACACTGATACAAGCTAAAGGGATAAAAATAAAGAAAAATAGACTGTCTTCTTCTCTAAATAGAAGTTATTACTCTTCATAGAGAACTTTGCCTCAGGCAATTTTCAAAGTGTCCCTGGCCTAGTTGAAGTCTATAGGAGAAAAAAAGGGTTTTACTCACTAATAAATGGCCAATAGAACCAGACGAAACTATAACTAACTATTTGTGGTGCAAGTTTCATTTTAAAATGTACCCAAAAATGTTAAGAATGCTTAAATAGAATTAGAAAATGAACATTTCTTCATCCAGACTTTCTGGCATATTTTAGAAATCTGACCTATTTTACCATCGCTCTGCTTTGCATCCCCTTCTGGTGGTAAGGTAACATTCCATGCATTCCCCACTGGCATGTGATTGTCACCATGAAGCTTCCATCCATTGTCATCAGTGCAAGGTAATCTGCCATTGTGCTGCTTTTGCCCTCCAGGAAAATGTGTCCGAATGGCACAGCAGCGCTCTCATTACAGTCGGCTCTGCCATAACCAAACTCCAGTCCAGCTTGTGCTTTTTGGAGCAGCTTCCATTGGCTGGCACAGGCGCTGTAACACTAACTGGTCTCCGGTGCTGAGAGATATTCTCACAGACTGAGATTAGCCCTAGTTTCCTGCCAAATGGCACTTTGGGGAAAACTGATATGAATAATCTTCTGTGTTTACATGCATGACATAAGAATATGGCCTTGGACAGCAGCCTTTGTGTGAATTTGAGTTTGTGAGTGTGTATGTGTGTGAATATACTGGGTCAAATGTGTTTTGTGGTACCAAATAGTTTCTGGAATTTGGTTACAGTTAAGTCTTATGTAAGAGTTTTGGCTTGGCATTTAGCAGTGGTTGTTATGTTAGAGAAAGGAGCTATGCATTATGCCAATCATGTATCATCATACAGATTAAAAAAACAACATTTTTATGAGTCTGCTTGAGTCCCTGTGTGTGTATGAGTGTCTGTGTGTGTGAGAGTCAAAGAAAGCCTGTTACTGAGACTGTCCAAGCTGCTTTGTGAGATACTTTGTGCCAGAAGGGAGCAGCTTCAGTTTCCTTCTAGTGTTAGCACAAGCAGCACCAAAGCATATGCTACTCTTGTTGTAGCGCTTATTGCTTCTTTAGCCCTTTGCTTATGTAGATATATGGGATCACTTAACACAACTAAACATTAATATATTTCATGTTCAATTTTATCCGACTACAAAAAAACTACAACACTAAAATGAATTAATTAAAGTAACACAATGTTCAGTTGTAACTTTTTAGACTCAGTATAAGCCATTACGACTTTGCTCTTGTGGTTTACAGTTTGTAGAATGTTGTATGCTGTAATACTTTGTGACAGTGGAACAGACCTGATCACCGTCCATATTCACCCCCTGCCAGATGCAAGAGTGCCAAGCAGGCAGGCATTGCACCCCGCGTTATCTTCTCTCCATCATTTTATTGCTTTTGTCAGATCAGTGTGAATAAAGGTCATGTTTGTGTATTAGTCTTCACAATTAATCCCCTGAGACTTTATGACTGCTTTTCATAGTGAGATTATTTTGGTATCATTAAATGAGACATTAACATGTAATATTTCTGTATTAGCAGTGTGGCACAGCGATTGTCTGGCAAATTTAGATGCTTTTATCTTGACAGAGCATTAATGGTCCATATGTTTAATTGCAAATATCCTTTAAATATCTTTTTTTTTTTATGCAAATACTTCATGCAGAATATCTATATATCTATACATGAATATATGTGTGTGGTATGTGTGTGTGTGTGTGTGTGTGTGTGTATAGTACAGGGGTCACCAACCTTTTTTAAACGGAGGGCTACTTCATGGGTACTGAGTCACATGAAGGGCTACCAGTTTGATACACTCTTCTGAAATGATACATTTGCTCAATATGCTTTTAACTATACTTTATTAATAATCATTAATGATACTCATCTGTGACAACAGTGACAACAAAATGGGAAACATATCAATATCCCCCACTTTATGTCTATTTATCTCAGCAACTGTTAAATTTTCAGATGATCACTTACTCTACATCACTACATTTACATAGGGGTTTTCAATTTCACTCATTTTCACTAGCCACTGACAAAACCTTTTAACAAATCATGAACTATGTTGCACCATGTTTCAAAAAGTTATCAATTATCTAATGTTAAAGAAAAATCAACTCACATATTAAAAAGAAATCTGAAATCTCATGACCAAATCTTTAACAGATTGGCATTGCATGCTGTTCACCAGTGTATTGTAATCTGGTGTAACTTGACACTGCAGCTGTGAGTGCATATTTCAGATGTGCGTTTTCTGCCCGTAGTGCGCTTCCCGGTGAGTAGTTAGCATGCTAGCTTTTGTGGCACGAAGTGAAGTGTGTCTCCACATTGTGCCGCTTTGCCGTCGCCACAGTTGCCCCGCAAATCAGACACACGCAGGTTTCTTTTACAGTCGTAAAAAAGAACTCCTCCTCCCATTCGTTGTGAGAGCGATACGTTTTCTTTCGTTTTTCTCCCATGTTTTTGGGGTAAGAAACTGCACCCATCTCTGCTGCGCCCGCTAGCTTACTCTCCACTGACACTGTTTTTGTTTTGTCACGTGCACAATACTGACCTTTGAACTAGAGAAAACTTAAACTTAATATATAATTAACATATTTTAAAGATATTGTCATTTTAGATTAAATCTATATGAATGCAAGTGTGATTAAAATAGAATAGCAACGGAACAAAATTAAATTTTAGACGCTTTTCACTATTGAGTTGTGCTATTTTTAGAACAGGCCCGCGGGCGACTCATTTGGTCCGTGCGGGCGACCCGGTGCCCGCGGGCACTGTGTTGGTGACCCCTGGTATAGTATATATAAACTATTGAATCACCTTTCCAATATTTCATATCTCATATATTTCTATTTGAATATATCTCAAAAGACACCAGTCTGTATTGCTCTCCTGCAGATATAATCTTCCATCCTATTGCAGTATGGTTTATTTATTTATGTCTGTTGTTGTTTTTCCAACTACTTCCATTATAAAGTACCTTTAGATAAGTTCTGAGAAATTCAAGTCAGGTGTTTCTTGACCAGGTCAAAGCATTCATGGAAGCTGTGATATTGGTTTTTGGCAGTGTGCTGTGGATTACTTCTCATATTATGAATAATGCAGATATTGAAGGGTGACATATTTATGGATACTGCAGAGGGTTGCATTAATTTTGGTCGTAAACTTTTAGTTGTCTGTGCTTGTTTCATTCAATTCAAGGTTGCTGGGGGGCTGGAGCATCTCCCAGCGCTTGTAAGCTATATCTAGATAAATCCTTGAAGACTTAAGCTTACTTTGACTGTATTTGATAAAGTTAATATTCACTGTACCTGCAGTCAGGCTAAAGCCTCTTATAATATGAAAATGAAGGCAAAGCTCTGCATCATTTGCAATTCTTATACCACGAATATGTCTTGTCTTTTTCTGAGCCTTTTTACTTCTTATGCCTTTTAGAACACAAACTCTCAACTGTATCTGAAGAGTTTCAAACCTTATGATTTAATATGGCATAATACATTAGACTTACAAGGTTCTATGCCGGTCTAAATAAAAAAAGCCTTTTTATAAATTATTTACCTCTTGCCTCTTGGCTCATCGGCTTAGTAAGAATAGAATCAGAGACTGAAAATAAAGACGTGTGCTTGTTTTTGGATTTAGTTACTGAGGAAAAGACCATCCTTGCTCGGGCAACATTACATTGTTTTGTGGTGTTCTGCTCTACCAGTTCAATCTGAAATGATGTTAGTAGTTCACAGTTTCTGTTGTCAGGTCGAGCTCCTGATAAGTGGGGGTTGGTTGAGGAAAGAAATGAAAAAAGAGTGGTGAGGTTTGAGCGGAATAGAAATGAGACTGGACAGTAAATGGAGCTGCCATTATATCTACAGTACCTATCTGGCCCCCTTTTTTTCTCGCAGACTGCACCCCGCACTTCCCTCCCTCTCCTCGTCTGCTGCTGTATCGCTTCATAACCACTGCCAACCCCCTCTCTGCCTTTCCTTCCCTCCTCTTTTTTCATCCTCATTCATCTTCTGGATGCTGTTGGCATCCCCTCCTCCAGCCTGGCTGAGTTAATTGGCTGCTAACTGCATTGGTGTGAGTGTGAGTTGTGTAGTATTTTCCTGCAATGTTGTTTCCATATTTCATATATACAAAGGTGGCGCTCACCAAATCTGTAGATATCTACGCTAACCTTTCAAAAGTGTGATATGACCCAGCATACAGTAGCGGGAACACACTTTAGACAGGTGAGCGGTAATGTGACCGTCTGTTGTCTGGATTTCCCGCGGCTGCACTGCAGTCTGGGGCTCTGGCTGTTTGATGTGCTCAGGTGAATGTGTGCGCACACGTGTGTGAAGATTTAAGGGCTTCTGGGTTCAGCCTGTCATTTTTCCAGCCTTCATCCGTCTCTCTTCCTTTGCCGCTCCCGTGATTAGCTCTAGTCGGTACAACACTCAGACACTCTTGGGGAAAATGAATGGCTAATTTGCTACGCAAATTAATGGTGGGCACGCACACACAAAAAAACAATTATTTCCTTGGGGTAGACACAAATGTATTCTTGCCGTGTTTCTTTGTTGAGAATTTCCATGCCTAAAATGACCATGACAGTTCGTAGGAGAAAATAAACACTATAATTTGCTATGATGGGCGTGGAAAGCCTTAGCTTTTGTTCTTGTGATTCAGAATGTGTGCGTGTGCCCTTGTGCCGCTTCATGTTTCCGTGTGTATCTTTATTCCAGATTGAACCTCACTGCACATCCTATTCTGTCATCCCACATTACTTCTGTTGAATTTTAAAGGCTTGCCATAATGAGGCCTAACAAAAGAAAGTCAGACATATCTAAATAGCGTGAAGGGAACACTGTGTGCATAATGGATAGAATCTGTGCTAGTTCTGGCTAAGAAGGTTGTAAATAAGTTAAAAGATGCTCTTTTTATTTATATCACAGTAATATCCGTTATTTTCTTACTCATTTTATCATGTTTTTTAAGATTTCATCTTTTTCATTGTAATTTTGTTGATAAATACTTCAATTCCAAGGCAAGAACTAAATATGATGGTACATTAAATCCAGAAGTGTGAGAGACATGGTGCAATGACATAAAGCACGCACATTTGCTGCCATAATAGACAGTGTCTTAAAACACACTCTCTTAATGGTTTTTATTTCCTTCTTTTCTTTTCAGGACGATAACTGGGGAGAAACTACCACAGCTGTGACGGGCACTTCGGAGCTCAGTGTTTCCCAGGAGGAAGTGGTGGGATTAGGAAAGGAGATTCAGGACCGGACCCATAGCTTCCGCCGATATCTCCCCCTGGCTGTGGGCCTGTGTGTGGGGCTGCTGGTGGTGGCCACACCTTTGGTCTTCCTGCTTCTTCCGGGGCTGATGTGGCCTGACAGACTGCAGGCTTGTGGTGCAGCCTGCGAGGGCCTCTTCCTCTCCATCTCCTTCAAGCTGCTCATTCTCCTGGTTGCTGTTTGGGCTCTGTTTCTGAGGCAGGGCCGGGCCTGCCTGCCAAGGGTGTGTGTGTATCGTGCCTTCCTGACCACACTTACTCTCTTGCTGACCATGTCTTACTGGCTGTTCTATGGAGTCCGGATTCTTGATGCACAGGTGGGTTTCGGAGTATTCATTTCACTTTCACAATCAAGGACAATACTTTAAGACTTTAAGATGATTGGTTTCAAACAAACGAAGATTCAAACAAAGAGTAAGCTGTTTGAAAGCAAGATGGAAAAAAAATCATTTGAATTAAGCTTTTTCCTTTTTTCACCAGACAAGTGGCTCTGTGATACAACTTCCAAAAAAGATTAAAACCATCTTTTATTCACGCAGCACACCTCAAAGGCTCTCTTAACAGTGCTCACATAAACATAAAGAACAGTTTTTTTTTATTGGATGAGAGAAATGTAGCTTATGTCTCCGATGAACTTTTCATACCTTTATCAGGAATTGATTTTCTTTGTGTATTCAAAGATGTTTTCTTTGCCCCTGGTTTAACAGTTTCAGGCTCAGATCATCATATGCCAAAGGTTGAAAAGGTCTAAACTATGTGCAATGTTTCCTGTCACTCAAGTGCATCCCTTTGAGTTTGTGTTTCACTGCAAATCACTTCTTTGGTAATCAGAATCAGAATCAGAATCAGAAATACTTTAATAATCCCTGAGGGAAATTATTGTTGAAGGCAACATCTTGAAAATGTGTAATGTTATACTGGTTCTGTCCAGCCTCTGTACACAGTTCCAGAGGAAGACTGATTAGAACTGTAATAGTCTGTTTCCGGAGAGCCAGCAGTCGAGGATTACGCTGCGAATCATTACGGGATAACAGCCGTTGGTTGTGGTTTGGTGGCTGACCGTTTTTAATCAAACTAAAATTCACAGACAGGGAGCTTAATCGAATAGGAAACAGATGGAAGCTGAGGCAGTAGCAGCAGCGCGGCACCATGAAAATCAACATTTTTTTCTGTCACTGGTGGTGTTACTGCACCCTTTTGCTGCAAAATGTGGGAAATTTGTGATGGTGAAAATTCCAAAGCAAATGTATAGCTTTCTGTTTAGCAAGTGAATAGAAATGGTTTGTATCTTATTATTTTTGAAGAAATATCTTTTGCTCAACCGTGTTGTTGCAGAGATTTTTTGTATCAGCCATTGTGATCCACCTTTAGTTCTACAAATACCATTTGAGTCATGTTCAGTGAAACAACTGGTGTTATCTAGGACGAGGATTATCATGGCATCGTCCAGTTTGCCGTGTCCCTGGTGGACTCCCAGCTGTTTGTCCACTACCTGGCCGTGGTGCTGCTGGAGCTGCGCCACCTCCAGCCCTGCTACAGCATCTGTGTCATCCGCTCCACGGACGGAGAGACGCGTCACTACAACGTAGGACAGCACAGGTACTGGGGCAGAAATAATCCCAAAGAAAAACAAGACTGATGGACATACAGGACAAGATAAGCCATCTACTATTTCACACATGAATCAGCCCCTTTCTGCACAGCACAGAGTGAACCACGCTGGCTTTTCGCCACATTCTCCTTGCTGAAAGTATGTGTGTAATTGGAGGCCGAAGTCTACAAGGAAGACTGGCACAGGCTGTAATTGAGTCACTTTAAAGTTTTCTTAGTGTGGAGATTGGGGGAGGGATGAGAAAGGACCAGACAAGGTCACTTATCTTGAGAATGTCTTAACTTTGTCTTCTCTGCTTTTGGAAAAAGAAACTTGAGGTTACAAAAGATTTTAGTTTTATTACAAAT
This sequence comes from Menidia menidia, assembly GCA_907169785.1. NCBI lineage: Eukaryota > Metazoa > Chordata > Actinopteri > Atheriniformes > Atherinopsidae > Menidia > Menidia menidia. Next base: position 10,218,009 of record CAJRST010001113.1, read on the forward strand.
GCTTCTTAAAAGATAATTAAGTGGTACCTGGACTGGGACAAGAAAAAAGGAGACAGGTTACACATTGAATTGATAGTTTTCCCTCATAAGCCTAAAGAAATGATATCTGTAGTACTTAATCCTCGTGTTTCCTCCTGGGGTCATTTATACCCCAGGATTCAGTGGGTTTGAGTGACCCCAGTTGGAAGGGCTAGGGTTAGAGGAGTGGGTTAGAGGATATTGAATATTTTCAGTATCTAATTTTATGTCTGTTTGGTTTTCAGTTGTTAATCTGTTTGCTCCCCTTCCTGTTTTATATTTAGATGACTTGTCTTTGTTCTTTGCTTCCTGGTCTTCCTTCTTGCTTCTTGTACACCAAGAGCTCCAACTTCCAAAACCAATATGCTTTTAATTATTCCACTCCTTCAACTAAGTTTTCTATTACACTTTGCTGAAGCCACACACAGACTTCTATGGTGCGCAAAAGACAGTGGTGTGAAGGTAGTCAACAATACTTTATGCCTCTATCGCTCATCACTATCATCATGACAGGCTTTTGCAGGTTAAGTTTGAGGTGTCCTTAACTGGAAAAGCTGAATGGAACAGAATCAGGTCACATCCTAAAAAAAATATTTTGGTCGTAATGGATTATGAAAAAGTTAAATATAGTAAGAAATAAATCATCTATAAATGTAACTCTTCTATGTGGATTCAAGGGAATTAATATATGTAATACTTTATAAGCCAGCTGCAACATAAACTGTACTGATCTTTTCTCTCTCTCTCTTTTGTCAAGCAGCATTCAAAGAGCTGCTTTGTCTATTTTGGAGTATTACTACAGAGATTTTTCCCTCCACAATCCTGCACTTCTCTCGGCCTCTAAGCACCGGGCTGCCAAGCACCTGGCCGGGTTAAAGGTCTACAACGTAGATGGTTAGTCGCCTCATGTGACACAGCAATATCCTCTTGTGCAATATACCATTTCTTTCTCTTGTTTTCATCTGTAGTCTCTCGTGTTTACCCACTCTCTTGCTTAATCTGTTTCCTTACACTGGTGTTCTCTGCTCCATCCTTAAACATTTCATGGGCAGCCTTCAAAAATAAACTGAGAACATACCTTTTGGACAGTAAGTACAGACAAAAATCCCCATCATCACTCCACCCAGCACTTTAGTATGGATGCGACTCCTTTCACGGTTCAGCTGTTTCTTTCAGTGCACTCTGAAAACCCCATCTCCGGTATAATGCATATACTGCATCTCTGACAAGAAGCACTCCAACTGCTATACCACAATGCTCTTGATATATTCCCTTAGTGCACATGCACACATCCTGTAGTGCCTCCAATTCCGCTCTTTTCTCCAGTTAAAATGATCCACTGCTCAGCACCCATTAATCCCCCTCCACTGCAGAACATGTATGACGCGGATGCAGTATGGGATACTGTGTCCTCACAGCACTTCCATCCACCCCACCCCCCTTCCAAAGCACGGTGTGAAAGAAAGGCCTCTAGGGGGCCATAGAATTTCAAACCTTAAATAATTCATCAGAGAAACACTCATTTTTCACATTCTAGCACATCTCTCCTTTCTCTCGCTCAGCCGTTCTCCAGCTGTGTCTGTTCTATCCTGCTTTCTTCCTTTTCAAGCAGTCACTGTTCTTATTATAGCATGAATATGTGGGCCATGAGGTTAAAAGAGGTTGTTGTTTACCCGTATTGTCAGTGGTTAGATCTGCGATGCTTCTCGCAGTCTGCTGATTTTTTTGCATCCACATTTCACATGTTTGCATCCACACACATAGACGCACACTCATATGCAGATCAGATTATCAGTGATAAATGTCCCTCTTTGACCCACAAAATTAACTCTATTGCCTCCCCCAAACTTCACTGATCCTCATGAATATGGACAATATCCCCCACGCTGAAAGCTCAGGTACCGACACACTGCCTCACAAGCTCCATTAGTTTTATGGGTTTATCACACAAGCTGCTTAATTCATACATTATACAAGAGCTATTACCATTGATGTGTAAAATATTGAATAGAAGAAAACTGGAGTAGGGAAGTTGTTTGTGGAAGTGTGCACCCATTTAGTAGAAATAATCTATTTTTTCACCTCAATAATTCTTTTACTAGAATTTTGTGAATGACTGTGAGAGAGAAGTAGCAGATATTAAAACTCATTGATACTTTAAGGCCAAAACCAACACAAGAATAACTGTATTGCTTATTTTACATCTAAATAGATGTCACTACATCCTTCCAGGAATTCAGAATGCAGGCCGTTCATCACTAGTTGGGGGCTGCTGGGTCAGGACGCTTCCTCCAGGTCAATCTGATATAATTAGTTTACTTCTGTCTTCTCTTTCTGGTGCAGCCCCCGGGAGCACAGCGGCAGCTCAGCCCAGTAATGGGAATCAGTCACGGGCTATGGTCACGGCTGCAGGCAAACGCAAAGACAACGCACACAATGAGCTGTACTATGAGGAGGCCGACTACGAGAGAAGAGTTCGCAAACGGAGAGCCAGGTGAGCAAATAATGCTGTCGTCATGTTAGGGTCTGCATGGGGGGGGGTTCGATGAGCAAAGGGGATGTACGGTTTATTTTCACACATGCACACTGTTGTGAAACTTTATCAGCCATTTTACTTGCCATTCACATCGGAAGAAGTTAACGATCAAACATAAATGCAACTGAATTAGAATTTGAGAAAGTATGGGGCACTTAAAGCCGTAGTTTGCCTACTTTAATAATTACTCAAGTACTGAATTATATTATGAATTATATGAGGTTTCATCAGTTCATCATTTGCTCATATACTTTGCTCTTTATTTTTGTGCAAAACAGTCCTATTATAAATTTTGTAATTTCCCTCTTCCGGCTAGCATTTTTGTTATTTTGGGCCTTTTTATTACTTTGAATGAGATATTTTGCAGAGATTTGTTCATGTCCTCTCAACTCTTTCACCAAGTTACATTTGTGATATTTTATATTTACTGTGCCTACAATTTTCAAATACATTGGGTGACGTGGAGCTGGAGGTTGGAGAGTCAGTGAGTTAAAGGTTAACAAATAGCTGATTGCTGTGTGTTTGTGTGTGTGTGTGTCAGGCTGGTAGTGGCTGTAGAGGAGGCCTTCACGCATGTCCGCCGCATGAAGAAAGAGGATGAGAATGCAACACCGTCAGACATCATGGATGTGCGTGAAGCAGCTTTGGCCATATTTCCCTCTATGGCTCGAGCCCTGCAGAAATACCTCCGTACGACCAGGAGACAGCACTGCCACAGCATGGAGAGCATCCAGAAGCACCTGGCGTTCTGCCTCATAAATAACATGAGCCCCAAGGTCAGTGGGACTTCTATCTGCTGGCTTGTTGGAGGCGTCCACTGTCATTCGTGTTCATTTCCTGTTAAAGAGGCCAGTGAACATCTGACTTGGGTTTGATTTGAATCATTTCAGAAGGCTGTCAAACACTGTGTTCATCATTTTAAACTAACCTGAAAACTAAGGAACCTTTTTCAAATTAATTCAACAGGGAGAAGAGAAATAGATTCACGCTGGTTGTAAACATGCATAAATCTAAGCCGGTCTGCATTTTTTAACAGGGAGATAGGAGAATAAAGCTAAGGTATTTCTTAATGGAACAAAGGTCTTAAGACTTGATCAACGAACCCTGGATGCACTAATATGCATTGTAACTACAGGGCCGTAACTGAACCTCATTATAACCTCCTGGAAACTTAGATCTCTCTATCTTAGAATAAGTGTTATAGATAAATTTAGAGTCTAAATGTTGCAGAAAATACGTTACTGCTTAAAGAATATATGATGGGTTTTTAACACAAGTAAAGGCCATCTAATAAGTGAAAATAATTCAGGAAAAAACCATCTGGAGTAACCAAAAAAGACTCAATGGGTCTGAAAAAATGTCTATATGTGTCAACGCGTTGATGAACACGACAGTACACATGATCTTTTTCTGTGTCCAGGCCTTCCTTGAAGCCTACCTAGTTCCTGGCCCCACCCTGCAGTACAGCCCCGAGCGTTGGATGGCAGATCAGTGGACTTTGGTCAGCGAGGCTTCGGTCACCAGTGGCATTAAGGAGGGTACCGAGTTCCTTCTGAAATGTCTTGACTTCAGCTTAGCTGTCACTGTCAAAGGCATCCCTTACATCCGTTTGACGGAGGAGTACATCGACCCCAAGTCCCACAAATTCTTACTGCTGCTCCAATCAGAAACCTCTGTTTGATAGCAACGACAGTTGGTCAGCGCTGCTGCTCTGGACGAACAGAACTGTCAGTTATTCTGCTGAATTTTTTTAGTCTAGATTTTTGTACTGTTTTTGTACTTATGTGTCTAATTTTCTCACCTAGAACATCTTTGTCTTTGTCATGGGAGACTTGAAAGAAGAAGGATTACAAAATTAGGGGGAAATAGGCCTCAATTTCTGTGGACATTTGAAGGACGCTGTCTGAATATTCCTCTATGCACTACAGATGACCCTCACAAATATCCACCTTTTTCCTCTGTTTGCATGTGCTTGCGTGTATGCTGATATAGAAAAGCTTGGGTTTTTAGAAAGAATGTGTGGCTTTAAGACACAGGAGTCTGAGTGCTCGTGGGGTTTTTCACACTGGTGTGTCTTAAATTATTTGATATAAACTAAAACTCTTTCCATTCTGACTATTTTTTTAAGTTCTTTTCTTCATTTTTACTTGTAGCATTTTTATTTATAATTGTCAAGTACTTACATATGTACAGTATTTATATGTGAATACATTCTATCCTAACAGACTTTTTATACCAAAACCGTGCAACATTTGATTTTTTAAATATATATATTGTCTTTTTTTTACACTTTATTATCTGTGCTTCATCTGTTGATGTACCCGGACTGTAAATACCTGATACTGTTACATTACATGTCAGGAGTCTGATGAACAGACTACCAATGTCAGTATAACTGAAAAGACATATCCTAGGTTTGGATTTGAACAGCTCAATGTATGCAGCTTACACTGATCATTCTGTTGGTCTTGTTGGTTCATGTTTTTACATCTGTTAGATTCAAAACCTTTGCATAATTCATCTAAACAATTTACAAATTTTGTTCAATTTTTAATGGTTCTTCCCTTAATTTTGGATTCAATATTAAAGCACTTCAGCCAAGAATTTAATGGACCAATAAATTAGATTTTATAACTAAATTTGAGGAGACATTTTGACATATTTATGATTTTTTGTTCCTCTGCAGTTCATCTACAAAATTAATAGTAAGTAATCTCTTGCTGGTAGTGGTTAAGCAAGTGTGGAAAATGAATAATTGAGTGTGATTTAGCTCAGCTCCTTGTCAGTATTTTATCTGTTACTCTACTGCCACCTACCTGCCACAACTGGAACACTGTGCTGGGCTTTTTATTCTTAGGAGTATTTGATCGGTATTTTTAAAGCTTTTTGTATTTATGAGGTTTGTTGTGTCGTAAATTTCTGAAGATGTACTGTGCTCACTGACAGTGTGGTTTTGTTGAAAACTGTTTAGGAGTGTTGGCTGGTTATAAATACCTTCTCTTCTTTAATACGCACGTGCCTCGGTTCAAAAAACACTTGCTATACTCCATGTTTAGGATGTGCTTGGATTACTGGTACAATTATGTGTGTCTGTGAACATGGCAAGGAAAAGAGTCATTTCCTTCCTTGATTTGATGCAGTTGGCAAGGCACGCCTGTTGGGTCCTTTTTATACAACAAATCATGTCAAATCACAGCACCTGTGGCAAAGTTAGTAAAAAAGTAAAATAAATATTTGTATTGACCTTCTGGGGAACCAGTTATTGTTGTGTTTTCATACATTAATAAGGAATGATGATGACAATCACCCATTCACTAAACGTATCCATACATTTGCATATTCATGCAGATCTTGAGTTATAGAAAAATCATATTTTACATAATTATGCAAATAACCGCATTCATATTTTCTGCCAATCATTATCCTGATTTAGATTAAGATCTTCAAATTATAAGTGTATGAACAAGGTTCGTTCAAACAAAGCTTCCCTTGCTTGCCTAAGTATGATCCTGAACTTCCTGAATGTGCACCCCAAAATTTCTCATAAAAAATCTAAAGCAGACAGTACTCTGAGCAATCTTCAAAGTCCTTAGACATTATGGACAACAGTGTTTCTACAGGGAGCAAAAAAAAAAAATTTGAGTTCCTCTGCCTGTCAGCTTTATGGAAAGACTCACAAAATTGACCAAGACATTCCACGCTTTTTGTCAGGTACTGTGTGGATTTTATATTTCCAGAAGCAGTCATCCATCGAATCAGAACAAAAGCCCAGACAGAGATATTTTTTTATTCACTGATTGCTACACCTGGTCCAAATGTTTAAACCTGCACCCCACTTTTAACCTTAAATCATGAAATGTATTCAAGGCTTATTTACATAGTCAAAAATTACATTCACAGACAACAAATATTAAAATGACTTCAAATCCTCAGCAAGCGCCTGTTCAGTACAAATGTTGAGTTGTTTACTCATGAAATGTTGCTTTTACATACATTCTGACTGAAGAAGATGTCGTAATAAAACTCTCTGGTTAAGATTTAAGATTTATTCATCATCATCATCATCATCGTCATCGTCGTCATCTTCATTATCATCATCATCATCGTCGTTGTCGTTATCATCTTCTTCTTCGTCATCGTCTTCATCCTCAACTTCCTGATCAGTGTCTTCATTGTCGTCCGCATCCTCATCATTATCATCATCATCGTCATCATCGTCATCATCATCATCATCATCATCGTCATCATCATTATCATCATCTTCAGTGTTGACTTTCCCGGAGAGCACATCTTCGATCCAGTCCTCCAGTTCCTGAGCTGTAGGAAGATCGTCTTCATCGTCCATTTCCATCCACACACTGTCCGCCTGCACAGACACACACATGCATTCTGTTAAATGTCCACAAAGGTTGTCATGGCAGCTGCATCGCGCTGAACAGGTTGTCAGGGACTTACATCTGTAACATTGACGACACCAATCTGCGGTCTGAACAGGTCTACCTTAAAGGTCTTCCCCCAGTAGGGAATCAGCTGGAAGGTGTTAACAAAGCAAAGTAGAGGACAATGTCAGACCAAGAAACTATGCAAACATGAAAATGAATCCACTTTTTCCATATAGAATATTTCCAGTCCGCCAGGTTCCGCTGCCCATCTAAACTGAAAGGCATCAGGCTCACCAAGGGGAAGTCATCAGGATCAATCCAGATGATGCTGAGGTCAGGAAGGTGAGTGTTGTCTCTGGCCACCTCTTTCAAGATCTCCAAAAACTCATAACCATCTGAAGGGAAGCAATTTCTCATTTGGTTAGAATTTATGTGAGTTCATGAACATCAGGAAGAAAATGTTTCTGTTTAAATGACCCCTTAGATCACTCTTCTGCAGTAACTATTCCATGATGTGAAACACACTTACCAGGGTCCTCTTCCTCTGCAAAGGCAACAATGTGAATACCCTCAATATCATCCTCCTGAGGAGAAAAATAAAAAACATTTTCCCATTTATATTCAGGAGGGAAAATGAGAATAAACAAGCTTGTCCACTTACCCAAGTTTCAAACATGTCTTCTGGCCGCAGTTTCCGCAGGGTGGGCCTATCAGCACAGACGACATGAGATGTTACAGTATGTGTTCGTACAAAAGCAGGGCTGCATCCAAGACGTTCCATAGACAACTGTTAGAGGAGCTTCTCTTTGTTTACCGCCTGTGTTCAGTTATGAATTCCACCAGTTCCTTCTCAGAGTGAGGCTTTCCAGGGATGGTGACAGGCTCCTCCATGAAGGGCTCATAGAAGTCGACCTCATTTAATTTCAGAGTCAGCTCCTTAGCCACCTAGAGCAGCAAAAACAGATCACTCAAAGCTTGGATCAATAAATGTAATTTCTCTGTGTCTAAGTGTTGCATGTGTTTGAAACTTACAGACTTCTCAAATGTAGCAAAAAATTTAATGTATGGCTGAAAATGCTCTGCAGCTTCTTTAAATGCTTCGTAATCTGAGGAGAAAAACAAAGGGGACCAGTGGTGTTACATTGAAAGCTTTTTTTCTTACTCTTTTTTTCATAATCATGGATCAGTTTGTCCTTTTTTTCATCTGCTGTCCCTGTTTGCTCATCAGGGAGCGGAAATAGCTAAACTTTGACCTCAGGGTAATGCTCCCACAGAGGGTGAAATGGGATGTAGATGTGGTTCATTTCTGTGAGTAAACTATGGACCCTCTCTCTAGTATGCAGTATGTGATAGGACTGTAGCAGCTGTGCCAGACGCAATGGTAAAAATGGATCTGTAAATCCATGGAGATGAGGGGGTTAAAATGTTCTCCTATTATAATGAAAGGCACGGACGGTTCATTGCACATGCCTCTAACAGGAAGCCACGAAAGATCATACAAACAAAAGCACTCACGCTCAGACTCTTCGCTCTTGAAATAACCAATGAGACGGATGTCTTCCTCCATTCTATCAAAGGCTCTTAGCTCCAGAGCATTTTCTATAATCTCCACTGGCTCATCCAACAGCTAGAGAGAGGCAGAGAGAAAGAAGGTTGGACGACGTGCATGTAACTTATTCAGGTCTAAAGTTGGGTTAAGCTGCGGGAACTCACATCCAACAGGAACTCCACCAAAATATTCGCAGACAGATAACCATCAAACTCTATCACCCTGTCATCCTTAAAAACATATACACTTCCCTCCTCTTCCAAGCCTGCCATCAAAGGAAACAATATGTTAGAATTAGATGATAGCTCAGATTTTTTACTCAGAATCAGTGTCTAAGAACGAGAAAGACAAACAGCAAATGTGTACAGCAACTCACCTAGTTTCTTTGCCACCTTTGCATCTTTGTGCGAGTCAACCATTCCAAAGCCAATGTCTTTCTCCTCCATGACCTGAGCTGCAAGCTGAAGACAAGAGAGACATTACATGTCAGCTAAGATTGCAGGAACAGGAGTGTCGAAAGGACTAAAAGCGCTAAAATGAATTGGCAGTCAATAATATTTATTGTTGTGCTCTAGACAACATTAAGTCATTGAGGTTTTCATTGTTAATAGAAGCTTGATAGCAGAACCAAAGTGTGCAAAGTGACAGAGGTTCCCAAGCCGCCCTACAGCATAGGGATACAGTTACATAATCATCCAACCAACCTCCTTCTAAATATAACCAGAGTAAAAGTGTACTGTATGTAATTGTTCTGGCAATTGATGCATGAAGTACAGTAGAGGCTCTGCTAATATCCTCCACATAGGTTAGAAAAATATGATAACGTTAAAGTTATCATGTGCTAATTATAAAAAGGCTCACATAAATTAATCTTTTTGATTTGCACAAAACATGCACACGTGAGCATATGTAGTACGGCATTACAATGCACCTTGTTTCACCCTCACACGCACAATGACATTTGCTAACAGCAAAGTAACAACAGTCAGAGTAAACAATTCGCAAAAAAAAAACAATAGAATGTATGGTTATATGTTTAGTAATCATATGTAATCTACCTGTCTTCATATCTAAGATTTAACACATAGCTGACTTAAAATGTTCCATCCACCCAACCATTACTACCCAGTTGATTTGAGGGTCATGGGGTGGGGGAGGCTAGTCCAGCTGCCATTCAGCCACAGGTTAGATACAGCATGTGTGGGGGGGCATCACAGGGCTTACTTTAAATGTTACTAATGTCATGAAAGACAGATCAAATAACATGAGCCCTTTACAGCTGTTTTACATTAATGCAGAGCGTCTCTCTGAAGTGTACAATACTGACAAAATGTGAAGATTTTAATTAAGCTCAAGTTAAATTTTCCCTAATTAAATATCTGGGTTCATCTTCTTAAAATATCCTATAGTCATAAATGAAATATCTATTTAATTGTACTGCATAATGTAGGCAGTTCTCCCGACAGTCAGAGGAGCCTTGTCTGCTCTGACTGATCAGCCCTGCAGACCTGAGCACGCACCGTCCTCCATCTTAGATCAGCTTGCTTCAAATTAAAGATATGCACAACTAAAAACCCAGATTTGGTAATATATCTTAAAACTTGAAAACCATTATGGTAAATTCCTAATTTGAGTTGTTTTAGACTTCTAATACCTTCTATCCTTCCAATTATTTGACCAGCAACTAACAATGGTAATGTTAAATTATCTCGGACATGCTGAAATTTGTATGGACATCGGCACATCTAGGACAGCATGCACAAATTTGCTGCAATATTACACACTTAATCTGCCCATTTTCTACAGGCAGCCACAGTAAAGTTCAACAACAGCGGCAGATTCTGTGCATGGGTGTCATGGATGCCAGATTATCAGAACTGCCCACCTGTGTTGTCTAAAACCAGTGATGCTAATATCGGAATTGCTCATGGGGGCTCAAATTACCTTTAACAGGTCAAAGTGGAACTCGCCTGTGTAATATGAGACTGGCCAAGTTTTCCAAGTTCTACGCTTTTTGTACCATCAGGTAGCCAAACAGAGAGATCAAGAATATTTCATTGAACATTTCGGTTAGCTTCCAGATAAAAAAAAAAGAACCCACAAGTCTTTTTTCTTTCTTTTGTCCGCTATAGGGAGCGAAGGTGGCTCTGCCCTTCAGCTCTGAAATACTAATGAGCACTTGGCCTATTTCTGCCAGCAGAGGAGAGCCACAGGGTGAACACAATTCAAGCACTTCTATGTGATGTAGACACACATAACAGTCACTTGGAATTAACCCCCGGTGATAGTGACACATCTTTGGAAATCCTCACTCCTAAAGTAGATACACTCTACCCTTGTGTAGTGTCAGATATGTTATATTAAAGTACATCAAATTTTAAAAACATTTCTTTATGGAGGACTAAGAATGCTTTTATTAGATTCATTTGACTGTTTTAATAATAGCAAACCATGTCATTTTCTTTTTACTTTTTCCTGCAAACGCATTTCTAACAAGATCTTGTTTTTAAGATTGCCCCTTAATTCCGTCTGACTTTTGCTTTTGCTCTACATGTTTACCTTTCTCCCAAACATTACATTTCCTCCTTATCATGCCTTACCTCTAGCACCAATTCAGTCATCTGGAATTTTTTCTGCTGCTCCTTGCTGTCTGGTATGGGCTCATGGTAATACAGACAGAGCATGCTGTATTTCTTCAAGGCTTTCTTGTAGTTCTTGTCACTAATATCTAGAACACGGTCCATCCCATCGTAGTGTGGGAACTCAAGGCCCTTCTCAGCCGGTGCCAGATTCAAAAGGCTCAGGAAGGGGAGCAAAAACAACCACAGGGAGAGCATAGTCCAGAAGTACCACACACCCCCAGAGAATGGTTTTGTTTAAATGAATCTAACTGCACAACTGGAGTGGCCACGCAAGGCCTACGAAGGAATGGAAATTTCTGTAGGAGAACTTGAAGTTAGACAGCTGCCTGTCAATGGAAGTTCTCGAGCATCTCCAAAGAAATCCAACAGACTCCTAAGAAATAATCGTGCTCCGATCACTCCTGCGCTCCTCTCTGTAGACAAAAAGAAGAAAGAGAACGACAGTCAGGCCTATGAGGTACTGGTGGGTGGATACCATACATAGCAGCACTCCTCTCCCCCTTACCAATGCAGGACAAGCCCATTTTTAGGAGACCAGTTGTTTGAATGCTAAAAATAAAATGACTGCAAGTGAGAATGGGAAATAGTAAAGGATGATTGTTGGGGTTTATCAAGCACGGTACTGTACTTGCTGCACCTGATGATACTTCAGAGAACACATACTGTAGAAGTGCTGGGAAAGATTTTGGATGATTTCATTATCTTGAGGTGTTAAGGGATCAGAAACACCGCCCATGACAGTTGGTTGTTGAGTAGAAAGTGTCGGTGTGTGTAGGTGACAGCTCACAGGACTGTTTGCCAACAGGTGTGACATGAGCGATTCAAACACTCAGCATGTGAAATGTTTGGTCATCCCATGTTGTCCTTTGAGTCTGACTCACGTTTTGGCTTTTTAATCCTATTCAAAAACCAGTAAGTCTAAAGCAGCTTTTGCTTTCAGTAAGGTGTGGGTCATTGTGTCTGATTAGCCATTCATTAGACATTCTGCATTTAAAATCCAACATTGTACCCTAATTTAAAGATTTTTCATTTAACAATGACTACTATGTCCAACCTAAACTATTTCTGCCTAAACAACTGTCAAAACACCGGCAGCTGCTCCTCTATTTTGGTCTTTTCTGATCTTTGCTCTTGTCTCAAGAGCAGTTTTCCTCTGCATGCACAGGGTAATGGTGTTCTGCTGCCCTCTGCAGGTAGAAACTATAACTACAACAGCCACAAAACCTTTGCTAAGTAAGACACAGCTTACCGCATACACAAAGAGAAAACATGCAAGCTGACCCCTTGACTTGACTGGTCTCTAGAAAGACCCTTTTGGCAATATTTTGCAGACAACTTTCCAAAGATTGTGTCATGACATGAGAAGTGTCTGACCTTCCCCATCTTCAATGCACTCCTTATATGCTCAGGGGGGTTGAGTTCAGGGGACTCTAAATGACCTCATCTGCCTTGCTTAGAAAAATACTGAATGCAGTTCTATGTTCTCATTACGTCTTTGACGGGTTTCATTGCATATTTTTGCAAACAATGCTTGATTTTTTTTTTTTTACCATGCCTCTGGTCTTAGAAATTATTCTGCCAATATATAAAGATTTGACTGTACACAGTCCAACTAGAAGAGTTTGATTTTTTTTTGGGTTGATAATAGAAAAGAATGAATGGAGAGTCATTCAAACTGATGCCCACACTGACTTTCCTTGCTTGTTGAGGAATGGTGTTGGATTTATTTGTAATTCTTCTTCTGTCCACATGGAGGGAGCCAAATTTCGGTCCTTTATGATTGTCTCTATAAAAGCTGGCACTCACACTAGATGTCAGTACAATGCAGCACAATTATACAGAGAAATCTACATTTTTTCATGTAAAACATGTTGCCGATTTCTACGTTAGATGACCATTGCTTTGACAGACCGTGCTGTAATAATGGGGGCATTACAACAGAGTAAAGGCCTGCTCTGTTTTTCAGATTAAGAAAGGAAACTCATGGAGCCCTATATTTTAAAACGGTGATCACTGAGGTAACAGTGTCAACATCGTGGACCATCATAGATCTCTCGATCTCTCCAGATCTTTAAGGCCTTCTTAAGCCGTGCCAATGGCGGAAGATTGGTTGACTTCACCGTAAAAATGAAACGAGGGAAAGAAGGAAAAGTCTTAGAAAACATATTTAGACACAGAAAGCAGTAAAATTTGAAGTAAGTGCTCATCCGTTTTCTACACCATTTATTCCGAATGGGTTTGTGGGGGAATGCACCTCATATTATGTCCTTATTTGACAAAAAAGATAAGATACAAAGACAGAATGGTCTGTCTGGATTGCTATTATCTGATCACTCTAATGTACCAATTTCCTGAAAAGTTAATCCACACAGTTAAATGTTCAATCATTCTGACGATCTTTACAAAGAACCTTAAATTTTCCTGTGTTGAGACAGCAGACTCAGTATGGCGAAAGCTCATTACAACACAGTCCGTGTGGAAATAAACGGACGGCAGGGTCCAGATCATATGCTGCTTTTTTAAATAAATGACACCGCATAGGAAACTTTCAGGAGTACCGGTAACTTTCCCACTTTGTATTTGAAATGTAAACACTGATCGACTTTGTCAGACCTGACTTTTAACACTCAGTGTTGATAGGTCAGAGTAAGTGTAACCGCAATAATCTCTGTTCTTTATCATTGCTTAAAACACATTAGATGTATCATTTAAAAAAAGCGTTTTCACAAGCTGTTAAATTAATATTCCTCCACAGTGTAAATGATTTACAGTACACATCATAAACTACGCAATTAAAGTCAGCTCAGAAAATTTCCATGAAGAGCGTCTTGCTGTGGTCAGCTTCTAAAGCAGCTGGGTTCTTGTGAGCCTTCTGGCATCGAGGTCATGATAGAATCCATGATGCCAGGATTTAGGCTGCTCGTGTCTCACTCCTGCTGTGACTGGTGGGTTTTAGAAGTTAATGTGGACACTTTTGGCATCAGCTCGAGGGAAAAAATCAACAGAAGGTTGCCACCATCCGTGGGACTCTTTGTGCACTCACCCAATGACAACTCAGTTAGGCTCCAGCCACTCAGTGACTCTACTATGGAGGATGAATGGATGGACTGATGGATTATATAGAACAGGGTTTTACTCTTGCACAGGTTAGCCGTGTGTGTGTTTGAGAATTCAATAGAAAATGTTGGAACAGCCAAGGAACTCTTACTCTTATGAATATTTTATGGACTTTGAATATTTGTATTTGCACCACATTTCATCAGGCAGTTAACAAAAATAAATAATGACTGAAACGGATGTGGTACTCAAATAATTATATTTTCTCAACAAACTTATGTTGAAATCTTCTGCCAAATATTGGGAAGTTCCAACTCATGCCAGAATATTTTTTTTAATGAAGTTGCTTTTCTGGCACATAGATGTGACTCTCTGACACATGCAATATATTCCTAGTTGTACTGAGTTCTGGGGAAATGAGAGTCCAAATGAGCATCTTTAAATCTTTGTCACATTTCTGCGTGTGACCATTGATGCTTTTGAAGGACACCATCCTGTTTAATGCCAGAAAGTGCTGCTGCTATTGTGTCGAGGGTGAACTCAATGTGCAACTATGAATACCAGCAAGGTTTCAAAGAAAACACTTGTTGCAGCACGCATAATAGATACTTTGCATCTTGCAACATTCATATAAGAGGCTATTGGTTTCCTAGAAATACAACACACTTTTTGACACTTGTTACACATAGCAAGTAAGTGATTTAAAAAAAACATTTTTCAAAGGTTGTATTAGGCATTCATTTGAGGGAATTAAAACTGATTTAGCAGTGTTGTGATTTCTCAACTCCTTCATAGTTTCAAAGGAAAGTGATGTTATAACTGCTTTCAACAAAAGTCATCCAACGTCATCATACGTTTGGTTGCGTCAGGGGTCAGAAATGGCTGAGAAAGACACCAGAAACCCCAAGGTCAGAGTGACATATGCAAAAGAGCCTCCTGAGCCAGTGATCCGTAAACCACCAGCTGAGCTTTAGTGTTCTACAAACTGCAGAGTCAGATGCAAATCCACACACTTTGATTGAAAGAATGTACTTTTCTGTCTTACATTCGCTCATTTAGGCGTGCCTTCGTGGGACACTCTGTGTCCCATGAAGAGCGAGCATGAGTCATTCATCACAGTTTGCTGTGTATGAGGGAATTACTGTATGACATTACATAATCATGAATGTGTACATTGCCAACTTTTGTGTGTTTGTCCTTGGAAGTCATACCTGGCCTGATTTCCAAGATCACAATAAACAACTGATGTTAGCCTCAGGATGAAAAGCTAAATCCATTTGAGTGACGCATGCAGCCATTACACCAACAGAATTATGCCCTGTAGTAACTTGTTCATGTTGGTCCTACCCTGAAATCTGATTTGTTCTTTCTTGATCAGTCATGCAGCTGTACTTTTCCATAAATGCAAATGAGAATTTTTTCTTTTTCTATTACGTCTTGCATGGCTTATGAGCACTCTTCCATTCTTACTCATCTGCTGGTGAAGCAGTTACACCTTTCTGAAAGCTGTCGCAATAAGTTCATTATCATGTCATGATACGGGATCAAATTAAATTAGCAATAAAAGCAGTTTTTCACTACACCACACATTATGACACGAGAGTACGAGCCATCAATAGGGTTTGCTTTGTTACACACAAACTATAAATAAAAAATGTCATCACTGGTCAATTTGACCCAGAAGGACAGGAATGGGTCTGTTTCGTTGTGTTTTCGACCCATTCAGGCTTTATTTCAAACATTTATTTTGCAACTGATGCTCCACTCCATGGATTATTGCCATAATCACTGGCATCCTGCCATAGTTTAGTCGGGACTGTCCATGGGAACGCTAGGAATGCAGTGACTGTGTGTTTGCTGTATATCTGAAAGGTCAGATCACATTCCCTACATGTCTGCTTCCGTTGTTACCCAAATAAGAATGAATAACAGAGGTATTTTTAATCCTTCAGACTGTCTGTGAGCTGTGATAACAGAACAAGGGCATGTGCAGAACAACAGCTTAATAATGGCGTTTGCCTTATGGA
The DNA here is from genome assembly GCA_907169785.1 of Menidia menidia. Taxonomy (NCBI): domain Eukaryota; kingdom Metazoa; phylum Chordata; class Actinopteri; order Atheriniformes; family Atherinopsidae; genus Menidia; species Menidia menidia. Next base: position 10,234,220 of record CAJRST010001113.1, read on the forward strand.
TGCTGGCTTTTTATGTATGTGCCTGAAACAATGTGGGTGCTCCTGCTGGAGGATGTGTGGTCTCCCTGATTTACAAGAAAATTGTCAAAAAACTTGTGTAAAGCCATAACTTTGGGCCTATGACAAGTGGAAAAGTGGCACCTAGTGGTCATGTGATCTTTCAAAACAATTAATTTGCCAGCACTGGTGCTTGTGCATGCCATTACTTCAACTAAATATGGCCTCTTGTAAAATACCAACTAGGAACACTGGCACAAATGATAAAATTAGGTTTGAGCAGGTCATGTTTAGTTTTATGTTACTGTTAGTTTTAGTTGTTGCCTGAAACCCTCCGTCCAATACATCCATTTAAAGCATCTGCCTCAGACTATTGTTTGTGTTTTCTCTGTCCAAATAAGACAATGAACAAAGCACAGCCTGAATGCCAGTACTTTTCCACAAGGACAATATCATTAGTTTTTTGTTTTTTTTTAGAAAGGAGGCAGTGCACAAGTCCAGTGAGGGCTGGTTGAGGAGAAACCAAGATTGTTGAAAGGCCTCAGTGATATATGCAAAACTGAATTATAACTAGCATGATAAATAAAGCTTTCAAAACGTGTTGTATGTCACAGCTGGGATGTAAAATAACAGCAGTGCTTTTGAACTACTGTCATGGACAGTGGCTCTCTGGGCGAAACAAAGGAACAGGTTATACTGGATTGTTTAAAATTCTTTTAATGAACCACCTATCTGTTAAACTTCAGCAAACAGTAATAGAAAAACAATAAGGTCACTTTGGTAAACTCACGAAGAGATTCTACTGCAGTTAATTTACACAAAGTATAACTGAGTCAACTGTTAAAACAACTTGTGCCCGGATCAGATATATGACACACCTTTTCATTTTTAGTTTGGATTCCTCTAAACTAAATGCAGTGATCCTATTTGTTGCAGTGACATTTTCATGAGAAATTTTCATTTTAGACATATATGAAATAGATGAAGTACTATAAAGAAACAGACGACAGCACTTAGTGAAAGAGATGATCAACTGGGAGCGAAAGAAAAAGGGCATATTTTCAAGTCCATAACAATTTGTCAGATGGCATTTATGAGTATTTTACAAGTTTATGACTTTACTTATGACTTTAAAATAAATAACCGCAAACTTGTGGAAATATCTTTGGTTACTTCAGACAACCATGAACAGCTGGCATGATCTGATCAGTTACAAAAATGTTTGGCATTTGCTCATTTATTTTTGCCATGCTGTATGCCAACATAGTCCCTGTTCATGGTTTTGTGACTAATACATTGCATAGGTTTAGACATGCTGTCTTGCATACATTAACATTATCATGTAAATCCTCTCAAATGTTAAATAAACTGAGAACTGAGTGTCTAAATACAATGCCATTTTAATTTCATTAGTTAATAAACCTGCTTCAGTCACTTGCTGAAAACCTGCCAGGGATTTCAAGATATGTCCATCACATACACCTGATTTCTAAATGTTTCCACAGGGACAGAAAGGACATCAGCAATATGAATATATGAATATATATATATATATATACAGTATATGAATCACTGTCAAAGCAGGAGGGTAGATCATAGTGGTGTATGTCAACAGATTATCCATCCATAACCAATTTTACAGTGGTTCATTTTACATTTAATGTATTGAATTATTTCAAGTATAAAAACAGCATCAAATATAGAAAATAGAGATAGAACATCAAGTTATGGGAAGTTTTACAGTTAGGGATGATGAAGGAAAAAATGACATATCCTAGAAGAAGTGGTGACTAATAAGATACTGATGCTTGCTCTGATTGGTTGAATATTAAGCAAGGATCGCCCAATCTCTATTCAGCTCAAAGCAGATTAATGGGGTCTTACTGGGGTTTATGTAATCCTGGATATTAGTATTAGGGAGCCCGATCTAAAGGACACAGATAAGAAATGTTGCCATGAGAGACAGTTTTCCGTATTAGAATAAGCTCTGCAGAGTTTTGATAAAAATATCTTTCCCAGCACTTATGGAGATGTCATGATGTGATTATTTAGTAGTTGAAATGATATTAGAGCTGATACTAGTGGGACAAAAAGAGAAGGTTAGAAAATCAAACATCCAATCAAATCTTTTTCATACTGACCATCAATTGTTTATGAAGTCAGTACTGTTATGTAACATAATCTTTGAAGCACAATAGCTTATCTTTTGTGTCGGAAATTATTATACTGAATGTTTTTAGTGTGAGCTAAAAAAAAATCATGGCATCAGCTTTTCTAAAATGACACTTTTTTCACTCAAGACACAAATTATAGAAACGCAATTGTTAGGGTTTTTTAAGTCTCCACGGAAACTTTATTTTCAGTCTCTAAAAATAAGGTCCATAAAAATAACAATTTGTATACTCTTTCAGAAAGAAAGACACAGTTTTAAAGCTCTTTCACTTTGCAACCATCTCTAATCAATCCTTAATTTAGGCATCATGCAACATCCAAAATGGATGAGGACTGGCCTTTCCCATTCTGACACTGATATATTGGACAGAGCCAATCAACACTGGTGTCATATTCCAAAATGAATACAAGCACAGTATTTCAACATTTTACTGATTTTCATTTTGTAGTGCTTTAGTGTTCGGTCACATTACACTGTAAAATCTAGACACTCAACAGTTTTTACTCCTGAATTACCATTCAACATATCATGAATAAACTTATCCAGTTATGTGAAACCAAACGCAAAGGTTTGAAATGTCATTTCTTTACAGATTTCACATCCTTCAATAGACTTAGACTTAGACAGTACTTTATTGATCCCTTGGGAAGACTCCCTCAGGAAATTAAGGTAATGCAATAATGCAAACACAAACATTTTTGACAAAACTAATTCATGACACTGCTTTAAAAAAATGTAGTATGCTTGGAACAAAATTTGTTTTGTTTTTTTTCTATTAAGCATTGCACTCGAAGACACGTTTGGTGGGAGAGTTCTAGAAAATGCATCTCAAAGAGAAATATATGACATCTGAGAATGACAGTGTACAGGAACAACGACGCTCAGTAGATACACAAGAATGAGGAAAATGTATGGAATGGCAGATGCAGTGAGACATGAAATATTTGTACACAATGTTAACATATTGTAACAATACTTGACATGCCTTTCAATGATGCAAAACCTGATAAGATAAAACATGAGCTGATACGGAATCATGGGCATTGGCACCTTTAGCTGTTTGCATTATCATAGTGCGCAAGCAGCTCTTTGTTGACTATGAACAAAAACAGATATGCAGCCACAGAAAATGAATAATCAAAACAAAAACAGCACTACTAGAAAACACAGCATAAACACACTTTTTAAACATAGAAAGGATTGTCATCAGTGAAAACTGCCTGAACATCCAGTCTGAATGTACAATATATATTTTCATTTGGGATGACAAAAAATAAAATAAAAGGGGGAACATTTATAGCATTGTGCTTCTTTGTTCTTGTTTTACTGGTCTGCAGAAAACTGACAATTCTTACAACCTAACAGTAGCAATGATCTTGATAAAAATGCTTTATTTGCACAGTGACAATCACTGAAACATATTGACATTTGTAACACCAGCAGTAAACAATGCTTCGTGGTCATTTTGTTTTCTTTAATCTCTTATTAGAAAAATAAGAGCTGGATTATACTTCAATCCATTCATAGAATAAAATGTGCTATAATATCCATAAACCAACCAATAAGAATACAGTTCCTGTCAACAAGGAAGGAAAAAAAGCTTTAGTCGCAGTATTTCCTTGGTCACAGTACAAAAAAAAAAAAAACGACAAGTGCATTTGTAGAATAAGGCAAATATTAAATTCACTTATAGAATAATCACTTTAAAAATCAGCATGGTTAACAACAATTTGATTATGTCATACACATACGATTTTTTTAATGTGGAGGAGCTTTAATCATTTTTAATGATTAGAACAAGCTTGGATCCCTGTTAGAAAGCTATAAAAGACTACTGTAAATATTACAGACACTGCTTCTTAAATCTTTGATTATTCAACTTTTTATAACAGCCGAAAACATCATCACCAGATGGTATAGTGCCGGGCAGAGCTACAGCGAGAAATAAACAAACATGAAGATCCCCACAGAGCAAACGCACGCCAGGCCTACGTTGAGGAAAATCTTAACTCTTGGTGGCTCATAAAGCATCTCTGCGATGACACTTGGATCTTCCTGCAGCACTTTCTGCTGGGCACTCTGTTCTCCATCTTTATAACCACAGAAACATTCTAGCAAACGGAAGCACCTACTTCTCTCCCCTTCTCCGTGGCAACCTTCCTCTGCTATCATCATCTCCATTTTGCCATTACCCAGGTGCTCGGCCGGGGTGGTGGTGGGAGATGTTTCTGTGCTCGGGGTTGCCGGGTCATGATCTGTGGATGGGGCGATAAGTTGCACATCGGCTCCATCGAGCCACCTCTCCTTTCTAACATCTGTGGGTATCTCTTTGTGAAGGCTTCCAGTGCCGTTGTAATGGTCCTTGTCAGTTAGCCGATACATTTCCTCTCTGTTCTTCAAGGGAACCCTTTTAATATTGCGGAGCCCCCAAAAGGTGGTGCAGCGGACCCGCTCATCGTCTGGTGGTGAAGTGCAGAGACTCACTACAACCGCCACTAGTCCTGAAATCCAAAAGAGCCCCGCTGCAAAATACATATAGTGAACATGGATAATGAAGGCAGGCCTATTGTCCGGTTGGTCACATGGAGGCTGTCGGTAAATGAAAGCTAGGATCAGTCGAATAGTTCCCAATGTGAAACCGGTCATGCCTCCCCAAAAGGCACCTTTCTCATTACATCGTTTCCAGAACACACCTAGCAGGAAGAGGGCAGCTATTGGTGGAGTGAGGTAGCCGGCGACTTCCTGGATGTACAGATATGTCTGTCCACCTTGCATTTCAATGATAACAGGGACCCAGGCAATGCTGATTACCACCATGACCACAACAAACAGGCGTCCCACAATCAGTAGCTCACGTTGGGACGCCTTCTTCCGAAGGGTTTGGTAGATATCCAGGGTAAAGATGGTACTTGCGCTGTTGAAAATGGAGTCAAGATCACTCATCAGAGCAGCGATCATGACCGCCATCATGAGACCTCTTAGTCCCACAGGCATCACTGCCATGACCAGACGTGGGTAGGCAATGTTGGAGCAGCCGGCCTGAGAACCACACACGGACATGCAGTGCTCTGGCCCAATGCAGGCAATCTCATCTGCGAACATGATGCGGGAGATCATACCTGGAATGACAATCACAAACATGGGCAGGATCTTGAGAAATCCAGCCATGAGTGTGGAGCACTTTGCGTGAACAATGTTCTTTGCCGCCAGGACTCTCTGAACAATGACCTGGTCGGCGCACCAGTACCAAATGGATGCAGGAGTCTGTCCGAGAATGAAGCCTGGCCAGGGGATGTCTTCATCCAGCGGACCGCGGAGGATGCTTAACGAGTTGGGTTTAGGCTCAATGCGGCAAGAAGGGGAGTAGGAGAAGTTTCCAGATGCGATTATGGCAGAAACGTTTGGAACTGCCTGCATGTACTTAGTTCTGACACCCTCTAGCCCACCAACTTTTATCAGGCTCATGATGGTTAGGGTTAGGGCTCCACCGATCATCAATACTGCCTGGAGGGCATCTGTGTAGAGCACTGCCACCAGTCCACCAGTGACAGTGAGTAAGGCAGTCATACCGATGAGTAGAACGATGGACAAATAAAGATTCCACCCCAGGGACTCTTGAATGAAGAGCGCCCCAGCGTACAAGTCTACCGATAATTTTGTGAAAATGTAAATCAACACAGACAAACAAGCAAAATAAACCTTCAGCCTGTTCCCACCAAAGCGTTTTGACAGGTAAGCAGGCATTGTGAAGACTCCCGAGTGGATATAAACTGGGATAAACACCCAGCCGAGCAGTTGCAACAGCAGGAGAGCGTTGAATTCCCAGGCTCCGACAGCAAAGCCGCTCGCTGCCCCAGACCCTGCTAAGCCAATGAAATGTTCACTGCCAATGTTACTGACAAAGAGGGATGCACCTATCACTATCCACGTCATGGAGCGTCCAGCCAGGAAGTAGCCACTCACAGTGCTGCGATTGGCTTTCCACATGGCGAGAAAACCAATGACTAGCACCAGGAGAAAATACACTACCACCACAGCAATGTCCACTGCTTCCATCACTTCAGCCATTTCTGCTTCTTCTTATAAAGCTCAAAGCTTCTAAAAACGTAATATGTGAATCTATACACTGTTATAAGTGTAATTATTTAAAACAAAAAAAAAGGAGCAATGAAAATTATTGGCCAACTTTTAAGGTCAAAGTAGTAGCTGGAAGGGAATCCAGTATCAGATCAAATACTCAATGAAGAAATCCACCAGCTCTGAGGTCATTCTTGAGAAGAAGGATGATGTTGCAGGATCCTGGTTGTATTAAGATTTGTGGTAATTTACCTGCAAAATAGAAAAAATAAACACCTCATTAGAATTCTAATTTACAAGATTATCTGAATGCAGAACATCATCTTAAAAGTATCTTTGGCGTTCCAAAAGGTGACACATACGAAATAAATATGGAAATACTGCATGTCAAGTTAAATTGATTTGGTACAGCCACCGCAGCATTTTTTCAGTGCTACTTAAAGTCATGGATTTAGCCAGCCCATGACTTTCCTCTTAATCTGTTTAAATACAAAAGCCATGGCAGTTGAGAAACTTCAAATAGACACTATGTAAGATTAAAACAATGCTGTGTTGCTTACAATTTTACAGTTTTAACTCTTCTTCAGATATGTCCTCTATAAAATCATGTCATTCCTTAAGGTGCTTATGCCATTAAATTGTCCTTTGTTCATTATATAATTAAGATACTGGGGCGACAAAACCCAGAAAATAAAGATTACAAATAAGGGTCATGGAAAACTATATCACACCCTTCAGAGAGCTGAATAAGTATTTGTGAACACATCCATTCTTCTTCCATTTTACACACATAAACAAGCACACACTGCTGGATGTTTGCCCTCTCCTGAGGTTCCAGCCTGCCCGGCATGGCAGAAAATAACCCCATGCCTCCTTCTTCAGTACCATGCTTTATACATAGACCCCTCTTTATAAGAGAAGCCTTTGTTTTCATTTGACCATGTCATCACTGAGGCCTACCCTTTATCACCATAAACTGCCCATGAGACTCTGGCTTTGAATACAACATGCCATTCAAAAGACAAAACATGTTTTGCCAAGGTAAATGATACAATTTTGGAATGCCAAAGTAAAAGCCAGTGTTGGTAGCTCTGCTTCTTTACTTGTAACAACAATGACAACCAGTTATTCCTGGGTCAACTTTTATAAGGAGCTCAGTGTAGTGAAGCTTATTTAATGTGATTATTTTTATAATAAATTATCTTCACCGAGTAACTGAACTGAAGCAGGTAGTTTTTAGCTCTTTCTTAAACTTATTTCAGGATATAAGTGTTGTTGAATCTCCAGCAGCGGGGCAGACTGGAGGCAGTGCACATAAAGTAAACAGAAAGGGTTTCAATATTTGGGTACCTGCTTTAGGATTAAGGAAACCTGTTTCGATGTTTATTTAAGGTATTGGATGACTTCCTATCTTTAATGGCACTGCACTAATATTTGTTGCTTTGCCGAGAGCACTGCCAGGAAAGATGCAAAAGACAAAAAGATGCTAAATGTTGTTGAAGATAAACTGGATTTTTTTGGGCATTGGGAACGAAACTTCTTACTAACAAACAATGCAATGCAAAAAACGCAATGACTCAGACAATATACTATCTATAGACTTAATTTACTCACCAGATGACCTAATTCTAATCACAAAAATATCATATAAAATGTATTCTTTTAAGAGCTGTAACAAAGTGCATCTATAATTTGATAGTGGAGGAGTGTTGTAAAAAGTATTTCCACAGTACATTCTATCTGATCACTGTTGCGGGCAGCAGGTTGCATCATCTAACAGGATAAAGTAACAAGTGTGATGCTTCTGCGTTTTTCCATCCCTTTCCTCACTCATCCTTATATTATTCATTAATGTATGAAAAAAAATAGATTCAGTAACACAACACAGAGGCGCAGCATGTTCCCAGGGCTGGATCATCACTGATAGGCTACTTCAGGAAAGACGAGTCATTTTTCAGAATGGTGAAACAGCATCCAGGAAGTCAGAAACTGCTTCATATCCTCATAAATGGCCGTGTTGGAACAGGAATGGCCAACACAAGTATAATTATAGTTACGGGATTAGCTGTTGTAGTAGACGATACGTCTTTAAAACGGCCAGATGTGTCTGTCTCCTTAAGCCTGCAGTTGTGAATACAAAGAGGCGGCGACAACAGTCCACGAATAGGCATGCGCCTCGGAAGGTAGGAAATTTCTAGAACAGTCTCTCATCCATCGACTGAAAAAGCTGCGCATCTTTAAGGAGATTGTAGTGGTCGCTCTCGGCCACGGAGTCCCTCCCAGGAGCTTATTTACCAATAAACGGCACAAATGTTGAGTTAAACAAGTGTCTGCGCGCATCCGGTTCCTGATTCAGCTGTAGGATACAGTCCCATGTGACGTTTGACATGAATGAATTAAAAGAGAGCTTCGCAATATGAATGGTGGTGAATTTACATAAATAATTTAAAGGGCATATCCTGAAAGAAAAGGGACGGAGGAGGGTTTTACGCACAGACTCACCCTTTTGCTGGAATACCGACTCCTTACGGGAGACGCGCTCTGGATGCCGCTCCACGCCCCTTTGCTTAGAAGAGGAGGGTAAAGAGTGTTGTGAAGATACTGCCACGTCCCGCGCAGTTTTTCTGACCAAGTTGGAGATTTGGCCAAAGACAACCGTTGTCCCCTCCGAGTTACGTCTATTTTGTTATGCGGGTTGATCAATGATGCCTATCTTCCTCCTCTTTTTATAGGCAGCAGTTCAATTCCACGCCCCACACGTGGAGCACACCCGTGACGCGTAGAGATGTAGAAAAACGCCTACTTAAATTCTCCAGCCAATTACTGGTATTAACTCGAACCCTTTGAGAAAATAGAAATGGTTGAAACGTGCATTTTAATCAACTTACAACAATAACGGTTTGTCAGGGCAAAATAAACTCTCACGCCGCCACCCCCTTTTTCTTTATGTATACTTCAGATCCTCCCTCTAATTTAAACTCCTTGAATTTGGATTGACCACATCCATCTACACCAATTAGAGAAACTACTGGAAACTCCTAAGCCTACTGACTACAGAAGTGTAACACCTAATCAGATTTGGGTTGACATGGAAAAATCTGGAACAAGCTTTAAAATGGTCCTCTTACTTACTTTGACTTTTTTTTTAGAAATTTCCTGACAAAAGGAGTTTAATGTATGATTATTGACATATAAACTTAACGTTCTGCTGTTGCAGCAACCCTTTTCTTTGCTTTTTTCTTTTAAAAAACAGAATATTCATTGAAAAGGATCTGACTTGATGAATTGGCTTTCGCTTTAGAGCAACACGAGACTGCCCACAAACATTTCATTTATGGCATCCACTGACCACAGTTGTATTGCAACATATATTATAGTAATGCAAGGTTAATCCATTTGAGGTTTGCTGGTTAAAAAATAGTTGTAATGACAACAAAAAGAGGGGAGATGCTGATGACTTCTTTTTATCAGGTAGCACAACCTCACTTGTAGATTGGCACAGCTCACACCATAACAACATGTTTGCAGCAATAAAGAGTAAAAGTTTTTCCTTTGATTCTCTATGGCCAAACTACCATTAGTCAGGTCCTACTACAATCACTACTACTAATACTACTGATTTCATTTGAATTCTAGAAACAACTTAACATTTTATGGAACATCAATGGTAAAATAGTCAGTACAATTTATTTCATAAACTCGTTATGTAATAATTGGTCTCACAAGTCAGACGAGAAGGTTAAATTGGTTGAACTCCAACAAAACACCATTTAAAGCCGGCACAGCTCTGCTTATCAGAGGGGATACGAGTAAATTTCCACTCACTTGGTTAAACAGATAGGTTGGAAATTTCCATTTAGAGTAAAACAGCATTTCCCATCAAGCATTGCACCCTTGCGTAGTTCGTGATTAACGCCCCTGAGAGAAAGAAATGGCCGTGCGACGTGTTTATATGCTGGAAGTATATCGGAATAGTTTTGTGTTGATTTTCCGTCTCTTTTCCCTACACCTCTGCTGACTTCTGTCTTATAAATACACGTGATATCATTTTCAGATAGGCTCCATTAAACGAGGAGCCTTTAAATAGGTTTAGTGTCCGTTCACCTGAAGTAGATTCAGTGATGTGATAATAATGTGAATTATCCCATTGCGTTGTCATCTGACAGTGCTTTCTTTTTAAATGGGAATATTTACCAATTTTTCTGGTCGTATTTATGTATGTTTTATATTTGCGCTATTTAATAGTCATTGTTCAATCAGAGATAATTTTCCGAATCTACGTGCAACCCTGAACTTCAGATAGTATTAATGAAGGGATGACAGTTGTATCACTGTTCAGTTTTCAGGCTCCAGTGACCAAACAAATATACACTGGAATTTCTTACTCAGTTTATGTAATCCTCTTTTATAAACGTACATTAAACGTACAAACAAAAGAAAAGAAAAGAAAATGAGGTATAAAACTGATGTCTGCATAGGAGGTAACGGTCATACTGAGCCAATGGTGAAGGCAGCCATTGTTAATTAAATAACTATCATCATGTTGAAAGGGAGAACAAAGCAGACAAGAACTGTTAGCGCCTCCCCGCTAGGTCAGATCAGTTAATGGGCATCACAGAATTATATATAAAATAACCCTTTCAACAACTATCCCATTCTCTGACTGGTGTTCCTGGAGAAAACTAACTGCAGGAGCTCCATCTATAGACTTGAATTTGCTAATGCACGTGCATGCTGCCACAAAGTACAAAGGGGTTTGTCATAATATTACATACACACTAAAAATAGGTAAGCAACTATCAAACAGGAAATATTTACTTTAAACTTACAATATATTTCAGGCATATACAGCTCTTACATTAGTTGTATTGCTTTTCAGAGTTAAGTTCAATACACCATACACGTTTTTTTAGTCAGTCTTTGCTGTCAGGATACATAAATACACAAAGGCCCAGCTACTACAGCAACTAAAGAAACACATTTAGCAGAAAGATAAACATTATCAGAGGGAAATGGAGGCCCTGCAAGGTGGTCTTCTACAGTATAATTTAAAATAATTCATGGTACACAACTTCAAAACAGATCCGCATATTTTTTTTAACTAAATAAATCCGAGCACGGGCCAATAAACAACTAAAGGAAAAATTGCAGTCATTACGTTTTTTTTGGAATCTAGTCTGATTGATTTAATTTGGAGTGTGTGGGAATTTCAATGGAATATTTATTGAATCTAATCATTCTTATTGTTGTTGGACAGTGATGTTTACGATACACTATTGTTTGTCGAAAAATATATTGTCAAATATCTGACACGGAGGTGAGAGGTTTGTAAACACTGCACTTCCGGGAATGTACCAAAGTCGGAAGGGGGGGAGGGAGTCCACGAATACGTCTGTATGCATGTTTTATTTTAGCACCAATCAAAATGTTTTAATGTATTTTTATGATGAAAATGGACGCTTATTGTACGAGTAATTTCCCTATGAGTTCTTTTTTAGGACATTAATTATTTGCATGAAGTTTCAGACGCCTCCACCCTGCCCCCCGTCGAAATCAGGAAGTGATGCGTGCCGCGGCGCTCTGTTCTGGATCAGCTGAGTTTGAGGATCCCGCCCCGTTATGACTATCATCAACGCTGGTTAAACTGAGATGGTTTACTTCAGATACATCGCTTTTGTCTGAGCTGCGTTTGTTTGGAGGATGCCCCATCAGGACCCTTAGGTATCCTTCTCGTGTCCGACTCCTTCGACGCGTTGCTGTGCCTATTTCTCAGTTGGTGAGTCATAATGCACCTGATAACGGACGGTGTCCACGACTCTGCTGTTCTGTGTAACTGTGTGTTGTACCCGTACATCCAGATAGCTGTCATTAACTGTATTTTTTACTGAACAAAATATATCTAATGTAAAATCTAGCAGGCACACTCTTTTATAACCGGCCTGTCCAATCTCATTACTGTTATTGACCCCAAAATAAAGAGCTTGCTGTAGTCAGATATAATTATCGACTTCTCGTCTCTTGGTCTTCGCAGCAAGTGTTATTACATCCACTCTGATGTCGTTTGGTTACGTAAGCGAAGGCTCCACTGATGCTACAGTTCAGTTACAGGCCAAAAGCTGCCACAGACAAATGTTATTTGGCCCCAGTCCACGCTCCATCCAGTGTCCCGTCATCTGCCAGCATGTTAAAGGGCTGCTGTGGTGGTGGTGTCAGTCAGGTGACACAGTCCATCCTCACACACACATCCTGTGTGTCCACCCTCACATAACACACTCCTCTGCTTAGCATCTGTCTGCAGAATGGCATGGTTTTATGGCACTTGCTGTTAATGCTGATGCATCCGATAAGGAAGTGAGAATGTACAGTTTGTTCTGTCTGCAGCAAAGGCATGTTTGTAAAACCCTTACTTTCTATCAAAACGGTCTTTTGAAGTCAAGTACAAATTGAGCTGGTAGTTTTTAATCATATTTTAATATGTGTGTATTCATCTATAGAATCTTTTTAAATTTTCAAATGTACATGGTCTTAGAATATATTTATCTTACAATGATGTCCCACATATCTCACTGTACATGGTAACACGTCAATGTTTGCTTTGTTTACTTAAGAACAATTGTGTAACATTTTCCATACACTAAAATAGGTCATGTCCTCTGTATCTGTCAAGCCCTGACCAGTTACCTGTCAGTCAATTGTATTGACCTGTGTTGTCTCACCAGAGGCATGACCATTTTTGCAAATGTAAAGTATGTCAAATTCAGAAACCCAAAAGTAATTTTAAAACCGTTCACTTTTTGATGGCTGTCTTGGTTAGTGTTCTGCTAAATTCTTCTTCAGCTATTCTGAGTGGACAGTTTTTTCTGAGCAGCACGTAAAGACAAACTTAACACTTAGGGTTAGATAGAGGAACTGCTTTTTTTTTGTATTGGAATCGGTTTTAGGTTGAAAGAAGGCTATTGAAACAGCTGTCCTACCACCATCTTTTTATATTTTCAAGTGAACATGGTCTGAGATGATACCAAAGAGCTTCGATTATTCCATTGATGTATCGAATAATCGTAGCTTTTCAGCCGAAAAGCCACTCATCCGATACAACTGCCATAATTCACAGTTTGTACATTGTCAGTCATTTCTTAAAAAAATAAAAACGGAACGAGGACTTCCTGTGCTGCAGCTCGTTACATTTAGAAAAATGAATGAAAGTCTTAATATAACACAAAGAGCACCTGCCTGTTAAGACCTGCTTTATGTGTATGGTTAATGATATTGTTAAAGTGTAAAGAGTTTTTCATTTTCTATGTTTAATATGTTAAATTCAAATCTATTCACATATTTTACTTATAAAAAAAAACATTGCTTGTTTTTGTCCTGTATAATAATACAGCTCTCATCTTTAAACACCTTTTGACCAAAGCTCTCTGATATTATCACCCTGGCTCTTTCATTCTGATAAAAATTGGATATAGAATTATAAGCTTTTTAACGTTACCTAGAAGGACGATGTTCAAAGTTTCACTTCCTGCAGCAATCCTTTTTGAATATTTGTAAATGGTTCATGGAAGCAGTTAGAATATTCCTGATAGCACGTCCTTGCTGGCTGTGTTCATGGCACAGTTATGTGATTACATATTTCACATTTTATTGGTCGGTTATTTTACTAGTTATCTCAAGGTTCCTTCATTCAATGACTCATCACTCTTCTGTTTCTTCTTAACAAAAAACAAAGTCCTGTTTTTAAACGCCTGTCATTCTAGTTTGGCCTGGTTGAGCCTATATCCCCTCAGGTTTAATGGTAGTAATGATGTTATACTTAAGTGTTTACTCACCAGATCATTTCTCCGTAGGCGTGTATTGATGGCCTTGTCTCAGTGTTAAAATCCTCTCAGCTGGGGGACTCCAGATGTCTGATGTCCTTTAATCCTGCCATCCACAAAAACATGTATTGAAAAGCTGTTGGTTTTTTTAGCCCATTTGGCTGTTGGATATCATATTTTAAAGATTGCTTATTGCTTGAGCAGCATTCTTATTTCCTTGATGTAACTTCATCCATGTGCCAGTCAGTCACACACCTAAGATAAAATGTGAATGTGAGCTTGATCTTTTTATAAAGAGATGGCACTTAACTCTCAAAAAGTTTAGCTTCACCTGGAGGAAGGGAAATATGGGCCTTAGTGAGTAAACAGCTGGTAAATGTAGCAGGATAAGATCTTAAAGTTCAGTGAATTGTATTTAACTCGCTGTCAGAAGTATAGCTGCTATAAATGTTGGTGTCAGTCTTCGAATACTGAATGGATACAAATGGAAGTTGGGGCTTTGGGGTGCAAAAACAGAACCATACTTTACATCTTCATTGTAAACTAGAGAGGGGCAAAGTGTATCCCTGGAGTGCTCGTCTCAGAGATTGTTTTCCTCCGACAGAGCATGCAAGGCCACTTAGTTTGTGTTAGGATTCCTTCCTTCTCAGGCGGAGAGACAGGTCTATCAGCCAAACGCTGACTAGTCATGAATGAGGATGTTTGTATCTATTGCCTCAGAGCTCGCATATTCCAGTGAACACAACTAATTGGGTAATTTGATTTGCGATAAACAAGCCTCAGAGGCAGCGAGACACCCACCAGGTTTCTGACAGGCTGATATTGTGGCTCACTTTCTGTGTTCTCCTTTTCTGTTGCAGATGTTTTGTGCTGAGCATGTTGTGATCAAACCAATGCAACATGGATCCTGAGGAGTTGGAACTGCAGAATGACTACCGTTACCGTAGCTACACGGCAGTCATTGAGAAAGCGCTGCGAAACTTTGAATCTTCAAGCGAGTGGGCAGATCTCATCTCCTCCCTTGGCAAGCTCAATAAGGTACAGTACGATGCAGAGAGGCAGCCATTGGCTCCATCCAAACATCTTTCTCTCCTCATGAGTTTTCATTCAAATTCAATTTCACCTTTTTGCAGCTGGTGTTGATATTCTGAGCTTCTGTGGAGGTTTCAGTTTTCTGTAGTTTTGTGGGGAAGTTTCTACATCCGTGGTGTACACGCTCGTGCTTCAGTCCTCTTACCGATAACATGGCAATAAATCTGCCACTGGTCCTTTCAGCTGGGCACCGTTGTTGACTTTGGAGTGTTGTGTGCTAATAATTAGTCCTGAAAGTGCACAAAGAATGTGAGGGAAGGGTTTTTTTCTCATAAAGAAAACTGATAGTATGTGCAAAAAAACCTGCTGATGAGTTATATTCACACGTTTATGGTAATTTTTCATTCTCTTTTTACTCTGTCCAACAGGCTCTGCAGAGCAACCTTCGCTACTCACTTTTGCCCAAAAGACTGATCATAGGGAAGCGCCTGGCTCAGTGCTTACACCCAGCACTGCCCAGCGGAGTGCACCTCAAGGCCCTGGAGACCTATGAGGTCATCTTCAAAATCATTGGAACAAAATGGCTAGCCAAAGATCTTTTCATATACAGGTAGAGTAAACTGCTCAAATATTTTACTGCATCAACAACCAATATGCTTGTTTGAACTGTTTACCTTTTCTTTTTAGCTCGGGGTTGTTTCCGCTGTTGGGCCATGCGGCTATGGCTGTAAAGCCTGTGCTGCTCACACTGTATGAGCGTTACTATCTCCCACTGCAAAGGGCTTTGCTGCCCAGTCTTCAGGCTTTCATAACTGGACTCTTACCAGGCTTGGAAGAAGGACTTGAGGTCTATGACAGGTGAGTAACAGATTTTTGTTTGTGAGCTGTTTCTGCCACTGTTGAAAGTGGTAAAAGAATTAGATTGATTTTCACATGCAAACACTTATATGTGTGCTTTTTATCATGGTGGTATTTTGGTCGACTCTTCTTTGATTTGTTGCTTCAGAATATGGAGGTTTGCAGGCAGTGGTTCATGGGGTTTTGTTTAGATGCAACTTTGCAAATCCAAGATGTGATGCCATGTAGTTTAAGAGGAAAGATGCTGCTACCCTACCAAGTAAAAACCATCATCTTCAATCTTTCTCTAATTGTTCTGTGATGAACTTTTATATTTAACAGTTGAGTAAGGCCTGTTGAGCTTGAGATGTAGGTCATTTGTCTTTTTGGAAGATTGGAAACTGTCTCACATGAGTTTCTCTTCAATATTTTGTAAATGGACTCAGCTCTTCTTTAATTGACTGGCAGCAAGAACCACTTCACTCAAGTCATTGCTGATGTATTTCCTCCTTGGCATGATGCTAACATTCCATTAAATGATAGAAATTGCCTTGAGTACGATGCTTCAGACCAGCGGGCTGCCAAAACCTTTATAGATGTGCCTGCTATTTCTATTTACTGCAGGTAGCAGCATCTGGCTGCTGCTTGAAGCAGCTGGGCTGTGGTTAGTTTATCCCGGTACTTCTGCATTTTGGTTTAGTTCACGTGAAATAGACAATGGCACAATAACATAATGTGAATTTTACTTCTGGGGCTTTAGGTTTCTCTTTTTTTTAGGCTTGATATATCTGGGGGATTTTTTTTCTCGTTATTGAACTTCTGCTTTGGGAGAGGTGCTGTCACATTTGCTGATAATCAGTAAATCAAAAACATGCAGCATCTGTTTGTTGCTGACCCTTTTACTCTCCATAAATACAGTATTTTGTGAAGTATGTACTGACATAATGAAATGTGCTAGGTTTTGTTAACTTATTACACACATTTAAGATCTGAGGTTTTTGAGGTGCATGGCATGATGTATAGTATTTAAAACGTAAAGAGAGCGGTCTTTCCTTTCTCTTTACAACGATATTTTGTTGAATTGTATTATCCTCTTCTCTGAACTGGGTTGTGGATTGTATACTGCCTACTGTTTATATTTTGTGTATGTCGACGACTTCTCTCTACTTCACCTCTGTCCAGGACTGATGCCCTCCTGGTAAAGTTGTCACT
Organism: Menidia menidia; assembly: GCA_907169785.1. NCBI lineage: Eukaryota > Metazoa > Chordata > Actinopteri > Atheriniformes > Atherinopsidae > Menidia > Menidia menidia. The sequence goes on from CAJRST010001113.1 coordinate 10,251,362, forward strand.
GTTAGTGGGTCAGCAGGTCTTCTATGGTGCACTTTGGGGCAGTATGCTGGTCAGTCCCATGGTGCGACTGCCCGCCTCTGTCTTCATAGTCATGCATTTTGACCGCATGGCACCACTGAGTCAACAGACATTCATGTTGGGCTACGGCCACCGTGCAGTGGTGAGTGTCTGTTGTCAAGCATACGCACGATGTGAAACGCATAAAGACATCACAAAATGTGTTAATAGTTTAATCCACTTTGGCTCAGTCTTACATCTGTATATCTCCAGGTGAAGCCGGTCTGCCTGTCCCTTCAAGATTCAAATGTCTTGGTGCAGAGAAACATGCTTGAAATCCTTCTTTACTTTTTCCCCTTTGCAACATGCCTGGTAGGTACAAATGACGATGCATCGTATCCTGTTTTTCTGAAATTTTCTGTAACTAATAGCAAAGTTTTTTTATTCATTGTGCATGACTTTCCCAAAAAAAGGGTTTTATTTTCAACCAGTATTGATCTCATTCATTATGAAGAAATTTCATTTGTTGAAATCTGTGAACAGGAAACTTAAAACCAACACATAAGTTTCCTGAACCCAGATAGATATATGCAAAGTCTTTTATTGTGAAGTGAGCACCATGTCCTTTGTATTTCTTACATTTTGGACACATCTTGTATTAGGAAGCTCTCTTTCAGACGTCCCATTTAGCATGTCATTGGTCTCTTTCTGCATCAGGATCCAGCAGACTCCAGTGTTGCTTTGAGCGTTGAGGACATGATCACAGTAGTGTCTTCAGCCTCCCTCACTCTACTCAGAAGAGACATGTCTCTCAATAGACGCCTCTACGCCTGGCTCCTAGGTACTGGTCATTGCAATATAAGGAATCGCATATCTTGCTGTATACCACTCCAGTAAAGTATTTTTTTCTTGATATCTAATACGTTTTTAAAAATGTGTTTTCAGGTACAGACATAAAAGGTGAAATGGTGGCGCCACATCCCACCCTGTCTACCACCATTGAGGAGCACACATCATTCTACTTCAACACCTATTCTAAAGACCTCCTTTCAAAGGTAAATCCATATTTAAATTAAATCCATATTTTTATTAAGTTTTTATCTGAATGTAAACTTAACCTAGTAGCTGATTTATTTAGCATACAGTACATACAAGGGGGAAACAGGGGAGTAGCTGTAAGTTGAAAGCAGCTAATTTGGTTTGAAGTGGGTTCATTAAAAGCATTAAGCCCTTTTATATTCCTCTAACATCCATTAAGCATCAGCTTTTTGTTCCATTGAACAACCCTACAGTACTTGTGGGTATTTATGGGCCCTGGGTTCCAGTCAACGCTGATGAGAACATCAGTGTGCCACAAACTACTTTTTAAGAAGGGTGCTACACATTGGGCCAGCATAAGTGGGCACAGAACAGTTTCTTTATATCACAGAAAAGCATGTTTACCATATCAGGTTCAGTGGATCAGACACAACTTTAGGGTAAAAGTGATTAAACTGTTTTTTGCCTGGAAGGCAGTTCAACCCCACTTCCCAAAAATAGTGTTTTCAGAAATGAGAGAATACAATAACGTTATCCTTTTATAGTTGTCCTACTTGAAGATGTTTTTCTTTTTTGTTTTTATAGAACCCAGTTTAATTAAAGGTTGAATTAACAAGTCTTTATTACACATTGCCATCACGTTTGGGAGGTTTTGAAGAGTAACTGGGGGGTTCAGTTTGGTGTGTTTCTTAACCAGGAGATGAAGTAGACCAGAGCCAAATCAATGTGTTCTTGCTGTGGTAAGCTGGAAGAATAGAATGCATCATGCTGACCAACAGCAATTAAATCTGATACATTTGAAAACTCACTCATTGTTTTCAGTTGCATGTCACTGCTGTGTAACAAGTGCTAAACACAATGCAATTTTGAGCCAATAATTGAATTATGCATACAAAGAAAATAACACTTTTGAATATTTACTACAGTAATGATTTCAAACAGAATCAGGTGTTTCAGCACTGTGTGAATAATGTGTTTGTCAGCTGGTCCTATTAATCTCATCTGCTCATGGAGCTGGCTTCATGGTCTGGTAAAAAACTTTAAACAGAAGTCAGCTGTGGTCTGTGTGAACAATGTGTTTTTGCAGGCCTGGGGCCTGTTTCCCCTTGTTCTTATCTTTTCATACATCTGACTGCAGGCTCTGATCAACATACTCAAACAGAAGGATGTGGATAGTAACCCAGAAAGTGTGATCCATTATCTCAGGCCCTTTCGCATCATTATCAGTCTGCTTGATAAACTGGAGATCGGTATGTAACGCTGACCATTAGAACGCATAACCAACTTAAGATCCACTATTTTCCATTGTCCATTATTTCAAACATGCTTAAGTAATAAATGAAATCCTTCCTGCTCAGGTCCAGCTATCTTGAGCTGTGTGTTGTTGGAGGTGGTCCGAGCGTTCCACAGCTACTGTCAGGAGGTGCTTGGGGAGAACAGCATCCCCAACTCAGCACTCGCAGTCTACCAGTTTACGAGGTGAGCGCCATGAATGGTAAAAGCTGTTCCAGGTGTTTGTTCACGGTGAAACTTACTGTGATTAAACTGAAAAAGATTCAGTAAATCCAAAACCTGACAATGCTTTTTGTATGTTTTATTTTCTTATACAGTAAGATCAAAGAAAATAAGAATGCTGCAGAGATCACCAAGACAGTGAACATGCTTGTGAGCTCCATGAACAGTGAATACCTGTGGGAGTACATGATCCAACAGTTCTGCACCACTCTCAGGTATCTTTGGGTCTCAATAATGAGCTTTGTTCTTATAATATGTGCCTACTTTGATTGAGTACTATGTTGCTCAATTTGGTAAGTTCTTCTCTGAAAAGAGAAGTCAGTTTGGCAGAGAGAGTAAATTAAAATCTTGATCTTTCAGCATTGATAACAATTTCAAAGCAAAACAAATTACCAATGTCATGTTTTCAAATGCATTTATTCACTAAAACTAACCATAACCAAATGTTTGCGAGAAGCTGTGTGGAAAAGTTGCGACAAGCATGTGAACTTCCTTCATTTGCTTTAAAGTACTGTATCAAGAGGGATACATTATTGTTCTTTATTTTTCCAATTTTTGTGTAGTGGCAAAAATGATGTGTCACCACCACCTGGGGACAACAACAGTCCTCCTGCTCCCTCTATTGCAGAGATTTCCAGCCTCATAATTTTCCTGCTTGATGTTCTTCCTCTGGTAATCAACACACACAAATCCACACTCACTTGCACACCGTTAGTTGCCACGAGTTGCAAAGCAAATACACTAAACTAACGCAATACATATGATAAAATAAAATGACATTTTCTCATATTTATATATCATACATTTATAATTTCACATAATTCAACAGTATTCTTATCAACTATGTTTTTTCTCATAGGAGCTCTATGCTGACATTCAGTCGCATTTGCTTCCTGAGATGCTGGGCACCATGCTGCAGGCCCTGCACCGCCACATGGGCTCTGTTTGCCTGGAAGATGTCACACAGTGTCTACGTGCTTGCTTCAAGGTACTAAGTAAGATTCAGATGCCTGTGGCTTACATGGATGCTGATGCAATGGCACACACAAAGGAGATGGAGTTCAGGTCAGCGGAGGATGAAGGCACAAAGACACAGGTGAGACATTATATTTGACAACACCATTGTTGTGTCTTTTAGACTTTTTAAAGAGTGAACTTCTTCACATAATTTATATATTGTGTAGGATATGGGGACTGAACGAGAGAAAGATGGAATGGTTAACGACCTCCAGGAAGATGTAAAGGGAACCCAAGATAATGGAGAAGAGGCAGACCCTGCAAATGGTGTTTACCCAACGCTGAGGTCGGAGGACAGTGGACTGGGAATAAGTGCCTCACCTTCAGAGCAGCAGCTCCCACTGGGGATGAACAAGGAATCTGAGGGAGACGGAATCGGAAAGAGCGGTGCAGACGTTTGGAGAAGGGGGGGCAGTATAGACACCATGACACAGTGTCTGCAGGACATCCTGGCCTTCATAACCACAAAGTAAACCTCTGAAACAGCTAAATTATACAGAACCAGTTGTCTATAGGAATTCTAAATGTTATTCTCTCCTGGAACATTTTAGATACTTGCTGGTGCAGGTGGAGGATGTCAAGGGTCCGGATGAAGAACCCCAGCGTGACCCAAGCTCTGCCTCTGTGGATCAGAAGTTTTTGTTAGACGGACAAGAAATTAAAAACAAACTAACAGAATTGTTTACTCCAAATAAATTGAAAGCCCGTGTTCATCTCCAAGCCTTCCATTCCGAGAAGAAAAAGGGTCGCGAGCATTCGGGGTGTGTGGACTGGGCAGCGGGTTATATGCCCCGTGGCAAAGCTGAGATCTCTGAGGCCTGCCGACAGGCTTTTGTAGCCACATGCCACCTTATGCTGGAGTGCACCACCTTCCCCGTCTACTTAAGTGAAGAGGAGACTCTTGCTCTGCACACAGATATGTTTGGTCACACAGGTCAGCACACGGTCCAGTTAGTTAATGCTACTGTCACCTGCATGCTCAAAGTAACAAATAATATTTCTAACCTTTTTTGTTTATTTTTTTTTGGCCTTAGGCAGCGACATTAGCAGTCTACCTGTATGGTTGAGGTCCGTCATGATTCTGTGCTGCATGTCCAGAGACTACAATATCCAGCACACTGCCGTGGCTTCCCTTTTGGAACTTATCAATCACTCCCAATCCTTAGCACTGGTAATTCAAGACAAGCACAGACGTTACCAGAACTCCGACTCCAACCCCCTGAGTGGGCGACTGCAGATGGTCACAGTGCCTCCCATCTCTCCAGTCCAGCTTCGAACCATAGAGGAGGCCACGGATTTCTATCAGGTCAGATTATTAAAGGGAAACAGTTGCTGTAACGGACAGCCGTAGCATACATGCAGTGTTCAAGATATTTGTTTTCTCCACTGTAACCCAGAGAGTGTCCCAGGTACTGTGGAGTCAACTGGACACAGAGCGAAAAGAACAGCACATTTCCTGCGTGGACCTGTTTTATAGGCTGCACTGTTTGGCTCCATCAGCAGCCATCTGTGAGGACATAATCTGCCAGGCACTTATGCACAAAGACAAGGTATTTATGCCTGCAGTCGTAGTGAACACTCCTGATTTGATTTGAATTAACGCATGCATTTTGGACAGACAAACAGATCTAATAGAGTAGTTGATATGAAAAATAAGCCCCTAATGTTGATGTCTTGGTGTTTTTCAGGGAGTTAGGCTGGAAGCACTGCACCGCTTCACAGTGCTGTGGCACCTGATCCGGGATATCCAGAGCAACAGGACCATGTCTTTTAGTCGCTCCTTTGACCGGTCAGTACATGGCTGTATCCTGCATTAGAGTATTGATAAGTCAGGTTTTTTTTTCCTTTTTCCATACATTTTATGCAGTCCTGAGGTTTAAATCTAAATTTTAGTGACTGCTCAACATTCTATTACCCTCAACATAATGTCATCAGGAAAAATACTTTTTGCCTTGTTTCTACTCATTTCTGCCACTAAACACATGCCAAAAATGGTTAACTTTTGAAATGTGTGTCTTAGGTCTCTGTGTGTTGTCGTGGACAGTCTGAGCTGCCCTGATGGCTCAATCAGCACAGCAGCTCAGTGCTGGCTGGTTAGAGCTCTCTCCCTCAATGACGTGATTCGAATACTGGAGCCTATTTTGTTGCTGTTGCTTCACCCGTCCACTCAGCGTTGCTCCATTCAGAATGTCAAACAAAATCTCAACGCAGGTAAGTAATCAAAATCAAACATTGTAGTTGGTTTTATCCTCTGTCAGATGTATGGTTGTAAAAAAGAAAAAAACTTACAGAATAATTGTTTTTCAAGGTAATCTGAGGGGTTTTAACAACAGAAGTCGAAGTTCCACTAAAAATTCTGGAACGTCTGGAGACGCCGCAGCCACAGAGGTCACCATCTTAAATGTCCTGAATGTTGTGGATCGAGAGGCCCTGTGGGCTGAGCTGGACAGTGGCCCAGATCTGGCAAATCCACTGGACACTTTAGTGGTGTCAAGGAGTGAGAGTGAAGCGACAGAGGAGGAGGAGGATAGGAATGAAGAAGAGGAAGCCGAGAGTGAGCACACTGAGTCGGCCGACACCAGTGGTGCCCAAGTATCCACAGAGAACTCCAGTTCCGGCTCTGCTCCACACAGCAGCGTTGAGGAGGGAGGTTTGGTCAACGGCATTCGAAGGGTGGAGTCTGAGCGCACGCAGGCATCTGATTCGCTCTCCAGTGAGGATGAGGAGGATTTGGAGCTGGAGGCCATCGCCAGGTCTCGCCTCCTAAAGCAGGAACGTGAGAGGAGAGAAGCTATCGACTCTCTGTTCCGACATGTGCTGCTGTACCCTGTGGTGGGTGGCTGGCGCCCCCTCCTCCAAGGCTTGGCACTGCTGGACAGCCTACTGCGGAGCAGTGCCGAGTGTCCTCTGGTCGACACTCTTACCTCCACTTCACTGGACACAAGCTCTGCTGCACATTTAAATCTGGTCTCTAACCTTTTGCAGCGTCACCAGCAAGCTCAGGATGGCAAGAACTTCTATGGCTGCCTCCTTTCTCCTTCATCCACCCCTTCTGTGCCTCCATCGCTACTCATTGAATTGCTGGTTTCACTGTGTCTGAGACTTCTGCGCTCTCATTACCCTTCATACTTGAGTGTGACACCTCTTGACCTACAGGGGAACAGAGAGGTTCAGGTGAAGAGTGTGGCAGTGTTGACTCGGATGGTGAATCAGCTCAACTGCACAGCACGAGGACAAGAGGGCAGCAAAGTCATCCTGGAGTCCATCCGCAGACTCCTCTCAGGCTGTAAAGTGCAGCAATATGCCCTGCTTTCGCTGTCTGCTTCTATGTATGTCAGCCAGAAGGGAGCCGACCGAGGAGCATCTAAAGGCGAGGAGCTATTAGAAGAGCAGGAAGGCCTCTCAGAGGAGAGTCTGGTTAATCTGGGTGCAGGAGGGGGACAGGAACAGTACCCCTTGCAAATAGAATTACTGAAACTGCTTCAGGCTCTTATAGTACTGGAATACCACGTCTGGCCGGGTGAGGTTGGCTCGGCGGCAGGCGTCGCATTTGGCCAGCCTGGGGAGCATCGGGAATCATCAACTGCCAGCACTCCCCTTGCCCGTGAGTGGCAAACGGCTGTGCTTTTCCAACAGTCGATCAAAGCAGCCCAATATGTCCAGAGCCACCCCATCACAGCCCAGGGGATGTTTGTGTCAGCTGCTGCCAGGGCTCTGCAGCCACAGTACGGGTATGCCATGCACCCTCACTGGGTTTCACTGCTTTGCTCTTGTCTGCCATATTTGGGACGCTCGTTGGGAATCATCGTGGCTCCACTCATCAGTCAGATCTGCAGGAACTTGGATGAGTTAGTCAAGCTGTACGAGCATGATGGAGGAAAGACACACCAGAGGTAGACTGAAAGTATACTTGAAAAACATATTTGGTCACATTACTATGTATCATGACAGTACCTAATGTATAATTTCACCTTATTTCTTTTAAGGACTTTAGTATTTTTATTGATGATATTGGTGACTATAAACGTTGTGTTGTTGTACCAATAATGAAATGTTTGACTTTTTATTATTGTGATCAGCTTCAGTGGCAAAAAGGAAAACATTGCTCCTGACTACCCTCTGACTCTGCTTGAAGGCCTTACCACAATCACACATTATTGTCTCTTGGACAACAAACAGGTAAAGTTACAAGCGCACACTTTCAGAGATACACATCCAATGTTTTTAATGATTTAACACTCATTTTGTATGCTCTGCCCTCTTATCAGTCCCTTGTTGCCTGCGACCCAGTGGATGTCCGTAATGCACGCAATGCTGTGATTGAGGCCCTGCCACATATGCTCAGCAGCATGGCATTGTTATGGGGTGTGGTCATGAAGGAGGAATATCAGAGGCGCTCATCTGACTCTGCGCAGAGCACCAGACACACTTCTACCTCGGTCTATTTTAAAAGCACCAAGGTGAATACGAGCATGCAGCTGTTATTTATTCTGTAATCCCTGATCATGTGATATGTTTACATTGTTTATCATTAGCAATGTCATAAATTGCTAATGTGTGCTCAATTAGATCTTACGACAGCGGATTCTAGAGTTTCTCATTCCGCTAACTGGGCCATATGGAGTTCAGCTGATGGCTTCAATGGGAGCGGTTTGGAGTAATAGAAAGAGCAAAAGGAGACCTAAAAACAAAGTGAGAATCGCGTTATGTTGACAAGCAGAATCTCCCTGGCATCGGAGCAGCTGTTGGCATCTTTACAGTTTGATTTTTTGTTGTTTTAGGTTTTACCGGTGGCCAGCGAGTCTCGTCTAACCATTGTAGAGCTGGTGAAATCACTGAACACTTTGCACACAGATACTGTCCTACAGCTGGTCAAAGAGGTCGTGAAGAAACCACATCAGATCAAGGGAGAGCAGGTACTCACAAAAGTTCACATATGCATGGATGACATGCTCACTGAATATTTTTCAATCTATGTTTTTTTTCTGCTTTACTCTACCTCAGAAGTCAGCGCTGGTTGACATCCCTATGTTACAGTTCAGCTATGCCTATATTCAAAGGTATGTGGCAATGCTTGTCACAGGTTTGCTAAAATCTCTCTACAAGTGTTCACTTCTGCATTAATCCGTGTCTCTCAATACAGCATTTCAGCTCAAGCTCTACAGGAAAATGTTTCACCTCTTCTCAGTCTGTTACGGGAGTCTGTTCAGCTCAACCTGGCCCCGCCTGGACACTTCCTACTTCTGGGGTCAGTTTTCATCTCCACTATGAGTAAACTACTTGAATTCGATTCCCTAAATTATGTCTTGCTTCATCATTCTACTTTACTCAGCATATTTTTTTAATGAAAATTTAATTTTTAATGGATTCATTAATTATTTGTCAGGAAATCTGGAATTGATCAATAATTTCCTCCTTGTAGAATCCTCAATGACTTTGTCAATAGGCTTCCCAACCTCGAAAGTAAGAAGGACACCAGAGATCTGCAGGTGAGATATTTGAATGTAGCTCTATTTACAGATTTCAGTTAGCCGTTGATCTTGAGCCTCAGTCAGCACAAGTAAAACAATGTTGGGTAAGTGTGACTCAATTGTTGTGCAGGAGGTGACTCAGCGGATCTTAGAGGCGGTAGGTGGGATCGCAGGCTCATCTCTGGAGCAGACCAGTTGGCTCAGCCGCAGCCTTGAGGTCAAAGTGCAGCCACAGGTGTGCCCAGACGCCGATGAACCAGATGATGCAGAACTCAATGATGATCACACTGGTAAGTAAAGACACTGGGAATAATAAAAGGCAACTGGTCACCTGTAAGTCTTTATCAATAGTTTAAAAAATAAACTTTAATTAAGTTATGCAAGAATAAAAACCTTCATTTTCTTTATATAAGATGTGAGTGTTTTTTAAGTCAAGCAGAAGAAGTATGGACAAAAAAAATCAGATAAAGACATGGGTACATTAAACATTCTGTCTGTTACCTACTGTATTTACATGTGGGGTTCTCTCTGTTCTCTAAATCAAACCTCATTCAGGGAATAACAGAGTTAATAAAAGCTTAATAACACTCAGCATTTGACTTTTCTCTTTCAATTTTCAGAGTCAGTGACTCAACCTAGCACCATGGTGTCCTCCTCTGCTCCATCGGTTTACAGTGTGCAGGCTCTCGTACTCCTGGCTGAGGTTAGAATTTGAAGATTATTAAAATTCAAATATTATCCTCTAAGGAAAATTGGTGCATTAACATTTACTTATTTGCTACAGAAACCACTTGACTCTCCATCTCCCTGTGCAGATCTTGACTCCCCTTCTGGACATGGTATACCGCAGTGATGAAAAGGAGAAAGCTGTCCCTCTCATCTCGCGTCTCATGTACTATGTTTTCCCCTACCTGAAGAACCACAGGTAACGACTGATGCAGAGTTATCTCTGTTCCAACTGCTTGGCTTCTTTGGGTTAAATAGAATCATCTCATTTACTTATTTTTCCTCCCGTAGTGCCTATAACATGCCCAGCTTTGAAGCAGGCTCTCAGCTGCTGAGCAGTCTGAGTGGGTATGCGTATACCAAAAGGGCCTGGAAGAAAGAGGTCTTTGAGCTCTTCATGGACCCCCTTTTCTTCACTATGGATGTCTCCTGTGCACGCAGGTTTGAATAAATTGGATACTCATTGTTGTTTTTATCATGCTCTGATTAATTTGAGCTTTTGTAATATGAAGACTGATTGCAACAGAGCTGATTCATATCTCATTGTACTGCCCTATGGTAAAGTAGATTTGTAGATAGATGGGAATAGTTCCCCTCAATACAAACTTTTAGTGATGACTGCAGAGTATTTTTTTGTGAAAGAAGTGCCTGATCACATGAGGTCTTTTTTTTTTTCAAATGGTTGTTAACCAAAAGATACTAATTTCGGCTGTTCCCTTTCAGTGGTTGAGCTAGTGGTTTAATTGTACAGCATACTCAATTTTGACACCACTAGAGTCTGATGTCTATTGCCTATTGAATGCCCTCTGTCCTCTGTGTAGTTGGAAATCTATTATCGACCACCTGCTGACTCATGAGAAGACCATGTTTAAAGACCTCATGAGTGAGTAAATTTCTTTGAAAACTGTCTTATGAGAGCTCTTATGATTATAGTTTGTATGTGTGTTTTTTTTCTTTTAAAAGGAAGTAAAGTTAGTATGTCAAAGAAAAGACTGACGACAACAACGTATCGACGTCAAGTTTTTAACTAGGGTTTTTTTGTGAAAACAGTTCATTCTTACTGATTCAAATTCTGTACATTTCATATATTGAAATATATTCTTATGGGAATGCTGTATATCAAATTGCTGCATATGAAATTGTAGAACTGTGCTGCACAATTCTGTATAATCTATATATATTTACACTGCAGGCATGCAGAGCAGCTCCCTTAAACTGTTCACTAGTGCCGACCAGAAGCCTATGCTGCTGAAGCGCCAGGCATTTGCAATGTTCAGCGGTGAACTGGACCAGTACCATCTCTACCTGCCCCTTATCCAAGGTGGGCTACCAAATTGTTGTTGCTTTATGTGATTGTGGTTCATTTTGATAGAAAATCAGACATTAAAACTAAGCATTTTCTATCCTTTCAGAGCGTCTTACAGAAACTTTACGCATGAACCCAAGCCCTGCTGTTTCAGCCCAGATGTTCCTGATGTTTCGCGTTCTCTTGTTAAGAATCTCATCCCAGCACCTGACGTCTCTCTGGCCTATAATGGTCACAGAACTGGTAACATTCTATTCTTTAGATGCAAGTTTCACACACTAAGTCATGGATGTGTCAGTGACTATTGCCGTCTTCTTTTTCAGATACGCACTTTTGCACGTCTTGAAAAAGCTTTAAAGGAAGAGAAAGAAATTTCAAAGTAAGTTCATTCACAAATTTCTATCTTACTGAGACTATGTTCACAGCTCCTTGTCCATTAAAACGTTGTGCCTTTTCTTTTGTACCACAAAGGCTGGCTAAAGTGATGCGCGGAGCCCTGGATAGAAATGGACCTGTGAATTTCTCTTATGCAGAACTGAACATGTACCTATCAGCCTGCAAGTTTCTGGACACCTCCCTGGCTTTTCCTCCAGAGAAGATGCCACTTTTTCAGATGTAGGGGATAAGAAAACATGCACCTAATCTTAGATGAATAATTAATTAATTAATTGTTTTGCCTGTGCCTAGTTTTCTATTGTAATAAGTCTTATTCCTGCAGGTATCGCTGGGCCTTTGTCCCTGAGGTGGATGTGAATCACTACAGTGGTCCAGACAATGCGCTGATGGAAGGCGAGCAAGAAAGCACACCGCATGTGGTCAGAGTAATGGAAGGGATACAGCAGCGTTATGGGGTAAGACACTGGAATGGGAGAACAATTTCAGCCCTTTTATGTATAGACAAATTCTTTTGGGGAGATGTCGTCCCTTGCTGGACTTTATTCTTCATTCTGTGTTTTCTTTCTAAGACCTTTGTTCAGACTATCAGCATAGATCCTTTATTTAGTTTGTGTGGAATGCATCATCGTTGATTAAAAAAAAAGTATTTCTAATCTTAGCTGAAAAGAATAATCTCATTTTATTTGCAAAACTTAAACTCCATGTTTTGCAATGATAAAAAGATTGTATTTCCACAGTTGCCTCTCAGTCCCTTCTGTTCACTTAAATCTTTTCTCTCACGTGCCTTGGGATGGGAGGCCTCCTCACAGGCAAATCAGAAAGGCGCCCAGTATTTGAAGCTTTGGTGCAAGCATAACAACATTATTATCACATCAACTCTGACTAATCAAACGAGTTTGGTATGATCACACGACATGCAACAGCATGCACAGTATGCCCTGAAAGCAGGGTTAGCCTGCAGTTTGAACACAGCCAACCAGCTCTGAAAAATGTACGTTAATGACTATGCAAGAAGGCATGTTGTACCATAGAGGTACGAATGATATTGTCTTGAAAATACAGCAACGTTCACATCTTACAAATCCATTTTTGTTCCTTATATTCTGTTTGAATATTATTAACTTACCAATTAAAGAGCACAATAACATAATAAACATAAGCAAATTAGTCTGAAAGCACCATGTTTTTTTATTGATATCTTGGTAACTGAGCCTCTTTATTAGGGATGAATAATAGTGTATGCACATTTTCAGTGATGGTATCAATTATCCTCACATGATATTAATGCACCGAAGTTGTACCAAGGGGCTCAATTAGTGTTACCATGTAATAAAATCCTCTGTTGTGCAGCTCTTTGTACAAATTCTATCACGTCTAAAGACTAAAAACGTTCTTTTATATCAAGGCTCACAAGATTTAGAAAAAATGTGATTTTATCTTTTCAAAAAAGGTCAAATAATTCATCCAGATGACTATCAAAAGGCTGGGTGCTCGTCATATTCTTCAGCGGAGATTTGTGTTAAGAGACATGAGACATGTTAAGGTGCACATCAAAACTCGCTGAAAAAAAATGTATGCGTCCATCAGTTCTTCATCTTTTTGGGGTAATAATGTTATTGTGTTTATCAGATAAAAATATAAAATTTAACTAAAGCTAATCATCTGTGTTTATTTTTATTTTTGTTATGTTAATAACAACCTGAGTTGGGTTAATAATCTTGTCCTCTGCTGGGGTTTCAGACACTGAATGGGCTGAGCGAGGAGTCTTCCACAGAGCAGTTGGAGTTCCCCCTCCTCACTCAACGCTCCCTGTCCTCAATCACTCAACTTTTGCCTTTCCTGCGCATCCTCTGCTGTTCCTTTAAGAGCCCATCCACTTCCAGTCAACCCCTGTCCCACTGCCCTGTAGCAGAGTATCCAGCGCCAAGTGCACATACTGTCCTGAGAAGACTGGAGATCATCACTGAAGAAGAGTTCTTGGACTCCATGGAGAGTTAAAAACTCATCTTTTTTTATTTGCAGGCATGCAAAAGGAATAACTAAAATGGACGTAAACACAAATAATGTATTGTGAAATTGTAATAAATTAAATGTTTTGGAATTCTGCTTTTTAATTTTTAACTTGTGTGATCTCCACATGTACACTTGTACCCCTGAGGTGCTATCATGCTTAATCTTTACTGGTAAGACAAAGGGATAATTTTTCTGCTTTTTTTGTTTTTTTGCTAGATCTGAGATGATGATTACTAATTATAGAGGAATGTGCTCTTTGTGCTTTTGAAGTATCATCTCAGTAATGTATTTTGTTTTGTTTTTGTTTTTTCCATATATGGTACTAGACTTTATATGATTGTTATTATTATTAGCCGTTCTATAAACCACCATTTGATAATTACATATTGTTTTGAAGAGATGTGCACCTTATAATAAAATGATAAAATCCGTCAATATGTTTTATTTGACTAGTTTTACTGTGAAGACGCTTAAATAATGTTTGCATTTTTCCATAACCCCATTCTGCTAATTCTGTTTCAAAGTTATTCTGAGAATGTAAAGATAAAGGATTATGTTAGATTTGTATTTGTTTCTGTTAAGAGTTTTATTGGTAATTTACTGAATGTGCTTTGTGTAGACTGAGAAACTCCTTTGAAATTACATGTGCCTCAGTATAATACATGCTTGCCATTTTGGTGTTTAAGGGAAACGGTTAACTTTCTCTAGTTGTTCATGAATAGTTTCTACAGCTGTCCATCATGTTTTTTTCATATTTCTGACTGTTTGCTTAAGTTATTTTGGATGTTTAAAGGACCACATCAAGTTTTGATGCATCAGAAAAAAGGCTCATTAAATGAACATTAAAATGAATTATGTGTGCTTTCTGTCTGATATAAAATTATGTTGAATAATAACGGAAAAAATTGATATAGCAAAGATTTCTTGTGCAAACATATCAGCCGTGTAGTGTCATTAAGTCTGAAGAAACAGAGGAACGGACTGAAATCCCAATTTAGCCTGTTGTAATTAACTGAGTTAATGATAATATAGAGCAATTAATCTGTATTTGCACTTTTTGAGAGTAACTTTTCACAATTTATCAATGTCTTTGTAGGGATGGCAGGGAGGTGGAGCTCATCTTAGCCAACACATAGCTTACATTTTCATAGATAAGCACTCTTTGTGTTCTAGTTTGACATCAATAGGGCAGCTGTGGACCTGGGAATAGAGTTATCTTTGGCTTCCACAATTTACACGTGTTTGGAGCAAGCCAGAGAACATCACACTGCCTCTAATCTGCTCTGTGAGAGTGTGAGACGTAAATAAGTAAATGCAAATGCACTAAGAGAATAGTTTTTTATGTAGGACACCTAATAACATACATTTGTTTACTTTTGTGATGTGAATCAGGCACTTTCATCTTATTATGATGCTGGAGGGTGAAAGGAGTTATGATAAAAGCAAGGTAGACTTACTCAAGATGTAAAGGTTATCATTGAGGTGGAGTGAAGCACATCCTCACACTGTCTTTACTTTAATGATTTTTAAGCATTTTTAATAATCAAGAATCCGAAGTGCTGTGAGTTTTGAATTTATCTGGCTGAATCGTCTCCTGCATGCACAGTCCTTGGTCTTCCATTCCTAAAGCAGTTATCTTTTAAGAGTTACACCATAGTTTTTGCAGCTGCATTAAAAGAAAGTTAAATGAGTTGTTGTCTTTTTCATTTCTTTGACTGCCATGTCTGCATAATTCGATAGAATGGCACTCCTTTTATAATGTGTTTCACTTAATTTTGGGCAACCTCATGAGTTCCAACTCTTTGGTGACAAAACCGCAAACTCTTATAGGCAAAGCAGCTTTAATAATAGCAAAAAAGCCCTTCAAATGAACTAATACTTAAAATGATCAACACATTCCTCTGTGCTTTTTAATTGACGAGCAATTTCTGATGGATTGAGGGCACGCTTTTATTCTGGAAATGTTTAAACCGGAAGTTATTACAAACTTTTAACAGGCAAAATAACAAAATGCCTAAATTTGTTTGAGAAACTTTCATTTCAACGTAACATGTAGATCAAACTCATGGTCATCATCATAGATTTGTTTTGTGAGTGTGTGTATGTTTACCTCTCAATATTTACCTTCCTGGGAGGGTGGACCTAAACTCATAGACATCCGCCTGTTATCAGCGTCATCCGGTTTCACGGAAAGATGGCGGCGGCTCGAACAGACCGAGGGGTTCCTCTGAGCACAGTGAGTTGACTTTATTTACTTATTAAAGGCATTTTTCCTGCTTTGCCCTGGCGACAAAGACACAAATAGTGAAAGTAAGATTACAAAAAGGAGTTTGTGTTATTAAAAAAACTAAATAACTTCATATATTCCTCGTCCTGGATCTTGTGCTTTGGTGACAGTATAAACTGGCAATGTTATGCTCTTGGGTTATTTTGCTGCTAGTTTGAAAACAATTGCATGACAACAAGATGTCAGGCATGCCGTTGCCGGCCAGACATTAGAAAAATCACAACCAATAACAACGCTGTCAACTGGACTACCTGCGGAAGGTCGAGCACAGTTTCGTTTTCGATTCTCAAATCGTCACAACCACATGAAATGTCTGTGGTGTTACCAGAGACGGTTGGCTTTCCCTGCACACATCTCTGATATAAACACAAAAACCGTCTATCTGGTGGCAATTTAATAGTGCTTTAATGTTCTTGCTCTACTCTTAGGACCTGCAAGAAATAAGTTGCTAAGGTTGAACCTGTTAACAATGTTTTTCACTTTTTCAATTTACAAAATACATAGGCTATGCGTTCAGAATTAAAGTGCTACTTCAAGAGCTTTATGTTGTAATTGGTCCAAACACACGCATGTTATTTTAAATTTTGTATTTCGATGCAGTGTTTGTGTTGGATATGGGACAGTTTGGGTGAGTTGGCTGTGTGTTGCTATTTTTTCCAAGTACCAAGTTGAGCAGATACATTTCTCAAATCTATTAATTGATTATGTTTCAAATGCCAGAGTCAAACACATAAAATCTATATCCTTAAGATCTGCTCTGTTATTTTTAATTTAAGGCTAATTATTTATTTGATTTCACTCCTATTTAAAACAATTTTGATCAAATTTTCTAAATGAAATGTAGATATCAAATCCCCATCGTTAGTTCCCTGTCTAATGCACTTGTGTTTTTAGCAAAAAACAACATATAGAATTAGAAAATTCTATATGTTGATAGATATTATATTTGGATCCTTTTGCTTTACTACTGTGTTTGGCTCTTTCTCTTGCCACAATTTAAGGATACCAGCTGCTTAATCCTAAAGTGCTCACTTTCAAAAGTTGAACCATCTACAATTTCATTAGCATGTTTTATCTTATCTTAACAAAACATTTAGCAAAAAAATAAATGAATTTAATGAAAAATAAATAAATTTTGATTATAAGAGCGTGATGCGTGAATTTCTCCACTGTAAGATCAGTAAAGTCTATCTAATCTTATCTTTTAGCATCAACACCATATATTTTGTTGCAGTGTAAGACGGTGCTCTGTTAAATAACAAGCATCTGCTGGCATCATAAAACAGTTGTGTGTTTTTTTTATTCTTAATTGTAGCTTTCACCCAAGTTTCTTCATACCAACTCCACCAGCCACACCTGGCCCTTCAGCGCTATAGCTGAGCTCGTAGGTGAGTCATTTTCCTTTCTTTTTTTTGTCAGATAGTTGTTTTTCTTTGTATTAAAATGAATTACATGTCTGTGCTGACCTCCAGATACCACCAAGCCTTCTTTATTAAATTTTATTAAGATTGAAAACATTTATTTGAGGTTTATTCCCACAATTAAATGTAACCAAGCCCTGTCATTACTACATTGTAGATTTAAAAAAATATTTTTTTGCTAAATGCTTTGTTAATGTGCTATCTGTGAAAGAATTTTTGTTAGCACAAACGAACATTAATGGACACCAGTAAAGAGACTTTGTTCTGATTATGAAGCCTAGGTGGCCAGTAGGGTGAAGAATTAAGTGATTAAGTTGGATGTTTAATTTAGGAAGCATGTCTTAGTTGACATTTTTAAACATAAAAAAAAAAAAATTAAATTATTTTCTGTTGGTCAGAACAATTAAAATGTCCGATACTTCTTTTTGTTTTTTCCCCATTTTCTAATCTTCAGTTCTTTAGCCTCTTGATTGTAAGTTTTTGAAATACTGTCTTGACCTGTTGTAGGTCCAGCCTTACAAACAAATCCACCATTTTGTTTGCATCTAATTTGAAACCAAATTACTAATGTAATGACATTTTCACAGTTCATTTGATTGTTAAATGAGAACCTTTTTTTTAACCTCATTTTTAACTCCTTAAATTGCTTCTTTCAATAGACAATGCCTATGATCCAGATGTCAGTGCCAAACAGTTCTGGATTGATAAGACTGTAATAAGTGGAAAACTATGCCTCACTTTTATGGATAATGGAAATGGCCTGGACCATGGCGCCATGCATAAGATGCTCAGGTACTAATCTTTTGAGCTTTTCTTTCTAATTTAAATTTTTTCAAATTAGCTTATCTGATCCTCTTTATATTTCATTCCTTCAGCTTTGGCTACAGTGACAAAATAGCAGTGAACGGAAAGGAACCCATCGGAATCTATGGCAATGGCTTCAAGTCTGGCTCCATGCGTCTGGGAAAGGACGCCATGGTTTTCTCAAAGTCAAAGAACACATTGTGTGTTGGAATGCTTTCCCAGACCTACCTGGAGAAGATCAATGCCAAGCAAATAATTGTACCGATTGTTTGCTTTGAGCATAGCGGATCAAAGTATATCCTTTATCTAACGCAGTTATCTCATATGCAGCAGGAGTAAAGGCCTTTAAACTGAATTGTACACATTATTTTTTGAGCAGTATGACTTGTTGTAAATAGATGCTTTAAGTCCTGGCATTGGCCTTAACAGCCAACTCACTTTGTGTTAGAGAGGAACACAAAGCCAGCTTGCAGGACATTCTGCGCTTCTCCCTTTTCACAACACAGGACCAGCTGCTGGATGAGATCAATATCATTAGTACATTCGGATCCACAAAGAGAACGGGAACGCGGATTATCATCTGGAATCTTCGCAGGTTTGTCCTTCATCCAGAGGCCATTTTGACATGTGCTGGTCTTACTAAGATGCCTCAAAAAGCACATGCTTAAAGGTTCTTCACGTATGAATTTACACTTTGGGTGAACGACAGTCTCTTTTTGTTTAGTGACTCATTTCAAACAGAGATATTCAGCCCTGCTCCAGTATATTCTAACACATATCATATTTTAAAATGGGCTAGGCTGCATCATTACTGTTGGTTAGAACAACAAGTGTCTGTTTTGGAGGGGCTTCAACTACAGATCATGCAGGCAATAGCTCCTAAAGAAGCTCATAGAGGCTAATAAACGTATATTCTTTTACCCCTTTCTTCATCGAACCTGAATTCCCTCTGGGATTATTAAAGTATTTCTGATTCTGATTCTGATACAAGAAACGAGATACTGAGAGAAAAACATGTTTCTGCATCCCAGGACAACATTGGCTTGCAATTTCTACGAGAAACCTGAACAAACAGTACCAACAAGAGGAATTCTCACCTTATCATTAAAATGCAGAGCCAATCACAGACCCCAATCAAAGGAGAGTTGTAAACACCTTTTGTGCCTTCCACCAACTGCCTGCTGTGAGCCTTTAAAGTAAATTGCACAGTATTTGTTATGGAAACTGACTCCTACCACCTCTGTCACCATTTGGCTTATTCACCTTTGTACAAACAACAGTTTGTAATTAACTTTGCGTTGCTCTGAGTTTGTCACACAGTTAACACAAAAGTTTGCCATTTAGCAACCACATCTCTCAGTTATCATGCAGCTGAAAGAATCAGGGATGAGAGCTTTTTTCCCAGAAAAAAATCATTTATTAATTTTTTCCTCCAATGTCCAGTTAGTTGATTCTCTACTGATTATCCCGTTCATAGATGGAATTGCAGCAGTACATTTCCTTCCTTTGTTTAAGCATTATATGACAAGGTTTTTACGGTTGGTACTTGAATGATCAGATCTAATGAAGTTCACCAGAGAGCAGCCACAGCTTTATGTCAAACTGTTTGTTTTTTAGCACATCAATTGGATCACCGGAGTTTGATTTCAATAAGGACCGTTACGATATACGAATTCCCTCTGAGGCTCTGGAGACGAGGAACGATCCTTATCAGGCTTCATCACACACCCCCGAGAGTCTTTTCTCACTTCGGGTAAGGGCTTCAAACCTGGGAGCTGCTATTTCTCCACAGCTTTCCAAATTTTCATATTCAAGGATTGTCATGCCCTTGATCTTGTAAATCTGACTATATATATATGTATATGATTAAAAAAAGTTTTTTTTTTTAGATTTTTCTGCACTTGTGTGCTTGAATCCATACCGATGAGATGCTATTTTTCCCCCCAGAATCTTTGATTCCTTTGGTTGCATTAATACATTCATGACTGCGTTTTCTATGGTTTGCAGGCATATTGCAGTATTCTGTACCTGAAGCCTCGGATGCAGATCGTACTGCGCGGCCAAAAGGTGAAATCTCAGCTCATTTGTAAGAGCCTGGCCTACATCATAAAGGACAACTACAAGCCCAATTTTTTGGTATAATTTTTTCTCCCCCCTGTGATTTCTGCAGGTTTTTACACATTTTCCATTTTTCATTCTTGCTATGTTTTATATTGCAAAACTATTGTCCTTAATTGTCCTTTTAGAACAAATCCATTCGTATAACATTTGGGTACAACACCAAAAGTAAGGACCAGTATGGTATTATGATGTATCACAAGAATCGGCTAATCAAAGCCTACGAGCGCGTGGGTTGCCAACTTAGGGTGAGTTCTCTCAACTTGGGTGATTTTGTTAAGTTGTTCCATTTCAGGACTTTTTAAATCGGGTGGATTTTTGCCCAACAGGCCAACGACGAAGGTGTTGGAGTCATTGGGGTCATAGAATGTAATTTCCTGGATCCCACTCACAACAAACAGAGTTTTAACGAGACAGATAAGTATAGGTAATCCCACTGAAAGTGCATCCAGGATTGATGAAGGATTGATGCTGGGGGGTGGGGGGTTGTTTTTTTAGAATTTCATTTTATTTTATTTCAAACAGGAACAACAATAACGTGTTATACTCTTAATTTCTTCACTAAGAAAAACCATAAGCAATCTGGGAATCAAACTAAAGGATTATTGGAAAGAAATCCGACATCGGAAGACCAAAGAAGACCCAAACAGAACCGTATCATTGGAGGACACCCCGTGAGTATGACGTGTATTGTGAATAAATGTGTGTGTTTATATATATACATATATGTATATATGTGTGTGTGTGTGTGTTTGTGTGTGTATGTTTATGTTTAACTTGCTGTGTTCTGCAGAAAGCGACCAGATCAGAACTGGGCACAGTGTGATGAGTGTTTGCGCTGGCGTAAACTCCCAGATGGCATTGACATCAGCAAGTTGCCGGATAAATGGTTCTGCCGCCTGAACCCAGACCCTCAGTACAGGTAACCATCCCAGTGTTGGAAGGACAACAATAAACTCATGTGAATTGGAAAAGATTGATTGATAACTAGCAGCTGTTGGCAAGACAAGTTAAATTTAATCAATAAAACACTCATTTTTGTGTGTTTTATATGCAAATGCAATACTGAAATATAGTGCTGTGACACTTTTGTCTCCATGATGCTATAAGACCTTGTTATAAGCGTGATCTTGACCTAATTCCTCTGGGTGTAGTTTTAGAACACACTCGGAGAGCAAACAAACTTGAGTGCATGTGGATTTAAACTCTATTTACATTTCCAGGAGCTGCAGTGTAGAAGAGGAGCCCGAGGACTCTGATGATGAGCAATCCTACCAAAAGACCTACAAACAGCAGTGAGTTTTAAATATCTCGCAGAGATAGCTCTTCATTGAAAATGCAGAAGTCTCTTAAACATGCATACGGTCAGATCTTTATCTCAGTGCTTTATATATTACAGAGAGAGGGAGGACAGACTTAAAGAGGAGCAGAAACTGCTGCTGGTAAGAACACATAAGAACGCATCATTTATCTAATAATTTTCTCCCTGCTTGTGATGCTTCATCCTTTTGGAGGGATGTTACCTGCAACCCCAACAAAACGGCTGTTATAGAATATTTTCACTTCTTTTCCCAACAATAATAACAATACTTTTGCTCTTTACATTTCTTTCCCAAAAATGAACAGAAAGTAAGACTTCAAGAGCAGCGTTCACCTGTTATGAGCACACATGGTGAGATGCTTCGACAGCAGGATGAAAGACCGAGGCAGCAGCGACATGAAACAGTACGTCCTTTTTAAGACTAAACTTTGATTGGTTGACATTTTGAATTTATGCCCAGAGCATCTTTTGGCATGTTTTCAGTGGCTTAAGTCCAAAGCATTAGAAAGCAGTAAAATCTTTTCTTTAGTTGGTCTGCTTACTTGAATGGTTAAATGCTTGTAGCAGTCAAGGGTGGACGAAGAGACAGCAAAGAAATGTAATTTTTGGTTTTCAGTTTTGTTTGAATCTTTTCCTTGACATAAAAAAAGAGGCTGTTGGAAAAAAAAATCCAGCTACATTTCTTGTTTTCTGTTCACACCCACATAATCTATTGACTTTATCTGAGCATTGATGAGAGCTGTACTTTTACATTTTCACTTTGAAAACAGAGGACTGGGAATTTATTTTTGCCTTTAAAATTATTATTTTTGCACATGTACATAAAAGTGTATTGATTTCCCACTTTAAAAAATCAGCCATCATCTTTTTCTGTGCCCGGATATTGTTTTTTTTTGAGGATTGTTTTTCCGAGATTCAAATTATAAGTCACATTGTGTTTCTGTTCTGTTTCAAGTCTCCCATGACCCCTATCACCCCGAGAAGCAAGTCCATCCACAGCGGTGTCACAAGGGCTGAAACCTCGCTGCTGAAGTCTTCCGCCATTCCACAAGCTGGTACGAAGAAGTCCCCTTTGTTTGTTGAAATTGGAACATTCCAACGATTTGAAATGCTTTTTTCTCCCTAGCCTGCAGTCCCTCCAGATGTAGTGCTCTCCCAGTTATTTCTAATGTGTGCTCATTGTCAGGAGACCCTCAGAGGTATGATCATTTGTTTCTCTGGTCTTAAATGGATCCACTTTTTGGTTAAGAGACGCATTGACTCTGTTGTTTGTGCACAGCAGTGGAAAAAGGACGCATCCCGTTGCTCTACAAAGCATGTCGAAAAGACTCAAAATAAATGTCCCGCAACAGAATTCCTCTAGCACAACTAGAATTGAAAATGCAACTTCCCCCATTGTGCCCGTTCCGGAAGCTCATGCTGAAGACGACAGCGATACCGACGACGACGTGCTCATCTTGGAGACCGCTAGCACCCCCAAGCCAAAAAATCCAGTCTGCAATCTAAATTTAGTGAAGACGGAAGAAGAGGATATTGAGAGTCTTCCCACTATGCTGTTTGAGTGCAACAATGATGCTGCTGTGGATGTGGCCCCAGGGGCAGCTGCTGACGTGTCTGCAGGCGCAGGAAGCAGGCCGCTCACAGACATGGTCACCATCACCACCCAGACAGAGGCACCCAAAGTGAAGCAAGAACAGGGTCCGAAGGAAAGTCAAGGTGGGCAGAGTGCGCCGACTAATGGTGCTGCAGAGAGGAGGCCGGACTTGGACATCCACAGCCATAAGCAAAAAGATATTAAGCAGGAAGGCAGTGGGGAGAGTCACAGAGAGAATGAGGGGCAGCGGGGCTTACAGAACGGAGAGACTCTTATGGAGAACAGTGAAGCTCCTGGACCTTCTTATGCAGATCCCACCGTAAATCAGTACCCCAGTATGTCTGAGGCACAGAAACAACAAGACCAGCTCCTGGAGCTCATGCAGGATACTGCTAAGGAGAGAGACTGTTTCAAGAATCAGGTCCTAAAGCTCACGTCTCAGCTTCAGAGCGCTGAGAACAGACTGCAGGAGCAGTCGCAGATGAATATAAAGAAGGAGTGTTCACACCAAGCCTGCCAGACAGAAGAAAGGGGGTGGAACAAGGACTACAAGGGCCTCTTTGAAAGGGCCAAACAGAAAATCAATGATCTGATAAAAGACAAAGAGACTTTATTAGCAGCTGCTGAGACCAAGAGCAGCCTCACTACCGCCCAAGAAGAGGAAGAGGATGTTGATGAGATTTCATCGCAAGTTGGCCGATTGGTCCAAGAACTGGATAAAAGAACCAAGGAGAGGGATGAGCTGCGCTCACAGGTCAGTGTCTGTGCTTTGACCTCAGCTCAGTATGTTAACTAATCTGTTTTAGCTTCTCACTCACATGCCAGTTTGTGTCATTTAAATGGGATTAGCTTTGTCCTGTTATAATTCACTACACTGTTAAGTTACCAATTTATCCTGATTCTACTTGTGGCATCTGCTGTCTCGTGTGATCTCACCCTTACCAATGTTTTTAAAGTTTTGGTTAAAGTGTGGTATTCAGATCCTCTACAGGTCTTCAGGGTTTGGGAACTGTAACTCTTTGTCTCACGTCACTCCAGTTCTATGACTAAATTCAGATATTTTTAAATTAATTCTTCAAAATCTTTCTTAAGAATTTCTTTTTGAACACAAATTATGCTCAACAAATCAAAACAAATTTGTGTCACTTCATAAATAACAGCCTAACAGTATATATGTCTTATTGACCAGATATGTTCTTTTTTTACCTCCTTTATGATCTCATTCTAATTCTCTCTGTGGGTTCACCATCAGGTTGACAGTCTGGAGGAGGAAAGGTTGAGCCTGGCAGCCCAGTGTGAAGAGCTAAGGCTAAGCATGCAGCAGCAAATGGAAAATGTGCAATCTCCTCACAGAACCATCAATTTTTCTCTCCAGTCACAGGAGGCAGGAATGTCGGCACAATCGCAGTCAGATGCATCCAGAAGGTTAGACTGCTGGGAAACCATTTCTTTTAAATGTTCGCCATCACACACTGAGAATTTTAGAGATAAATCTGAATTTACCCATTTTTATCCTCCTTTGTTTCTCTTTCATAGATTGGTTCAGCTCCGACACAACATTGCACCCCTCCTCATCCCTCACTGGCCTGCTATGGATCTGGAGCAAGTAAATTATGAGTCTGATGTCATTGATGAGATCCTGAAGGAAGTTCTGTCTAATATGAATTCATAGTGCTTCCATTCCCTACTTGGAGGTCTTCAGGGCTCCACATTGTAACTAGCTTGGTGCATTTTACAATCATATTTGAAATCATGCAATAAGGCTCACTGGTGGAACCTATAAATATGCCCCCCCCCCCTTTTTTATGTATTTATGTTTCCCAGTTCTCCACCAAAACAGCAGGTTTAAGTAAATCTGTGTTTCTGTGCCCTGGTGAATGAATTATAACGACACAACATGTGATGGCACGTGCAGGCACATGACTGTTTTCTTTTAGTTTGCAAGGCAACAATATAGAAAACAAAATAACTCTACACATATGCAGTGTTCGTTTCTGTGGTCCAACATTTCTGTTTTAAGAATCTAATTTCCTGACTCAGTTTACAGAGATGAACTGTTTTAGAGTAAACTGGCAACACAAACTGTCGAGGCCTGAACTGCAGTGTGACTAATTTATGCTTCAAACTGCAAAGTAAGGTGATCTACTATTCCTTTACCGCTTGGTTCGCATTTAGGTCGACATGTTCCAAGAACCAGAGTTTTAAGCAAATGTGACAATGTAGCATTCCATCACACTGATGTGTCACCCAGTCCGTTTTGATACAGTGAAATAAAGTGTTTCCATTTTTTACATTTAGTTTAACCACAGATTTACTGTTCTGCAATGATTTGGCAAGGGTTATGTCTAGTTTTGTGACATTCATGGATTCATATTTATTGCCCCTTTGTTATGACTTTAGTAAGCCTTTATATCATTATTATTATTTATCATTGGTGTTTATGAATTTTTTGTTGGTTTGGCATTTTTATCAAGCCCTGCTTTCACTCCTCTACAACAGCCCAGGACTTTTCATTTCCCATTTTGATCAAGTTTTGTTTTTGGACTCATTGAAACAGCTGCCAGGGAGTCCCGTTTAGAACCTACTGCAGGAACAAATGTTGGAAATGAAATTGTACTTATTGAAGATGGCACCCAGGCTGATGTTCCCTGGGATCTGGTTGTCATGCTGTACGCATGTAATCCATGACTCTTTAGGGCACAGTTTCAAAAAGAGGTTTTGCTCTCCTGCTCTTAGCAAAAAAGAAACATGGCTTATTATTTATTTAATGCTTCCATTTTGTTTCTTGCTGTCTGATCACCATCTCTGATCCACCTGTCTGGAACTGTCTAAGGTTCAAGTGGATCTGCAAAGACTCTTCTAAACTGCTTCGCACTGCTCCCTAAAAATAACAAGCAGTATAGTAAGTGAGGTCAGCATACATCATTTTATTACTATTAACAGTTTGCTCTAAAGTTTTGATTTGAAAGCATTTGTTGAGACTAAATCATGTTGCTTCTAATTCTGTTTTACAATGGCAGATTTTTGTGTACATTTTCTGTGAAATATATTTTTGTACTCAAATATTACATTTTGGTGTTTATCATTCACACTGCAGAGGATTCCCGACAGGACAAATGGAAGGTGTGGCTGGCAACAGGCCTCATGGCACATTTTCTAAGTTGCACATATTCAGCTTCCATCAATTGTTGGTGCCCGATCATCTTGAATTGTCTTTTTATTTTTTTTATTACAGATAACCAAGATTAAAATGATTTGCATGTCTCCTAAGTAAGTTCATTTTCCTAGAGAGGCCAAAAGAATTTCCATCTCTCCTCTGACTTTGCATACTTTGTTAGAGTGTGCAATACCTTAAGATTGACATGAGATAAGTCTGAGAAGCATAAGATGCGTTATTGAAGAGTTTGTAAAAGCTCAAAAGCTTATCGCTACTTGTACAAAAATGCAAGACCACAAATGAGTAAAAATCTGGATGAATTAATGAGGGAATTTTTATTTATTTATGGTTTTCATGCTGTCTTTTCAACTCCCTATCAAAATCCCATCAGCCTTAAACAGCTTGTACTAGTCATTTTTGGAGCTTCATACTTAAAAGAACGAGTTGTCCAATTGACTTTTTTGCATGTGACTATTCGTTGATATAGGCTAGCATCATTTGTACAAATAGGAAGGGAATCTTGATTCATCACACTCATGAGATGGTCAATATTTACATTTACAGGTACATTTGCGTCTGCCACAACTGCAAATATTTCAAATTTAATGCACCACATATAAGTGTATAAAGTAATTTATTGTTAAGTCTAACATTAAAAATGTACACCAATATAGAATTATGAGATAATATGGACTATCAAACCATTTTATGACACTTGATTAACAAAGAAAGTCAAATTTATTGTTAGTCTGAATGAATTAGTTAAACCTCAGACACTTTTTCTCCTGTACTGTTAGGTGCCCATAATTATCTAAAGAGATAAATTGTGATTCATTCCTCTTATTATGTGCATTTGGTTTTCTGACGGTCATCTGTAGTTTGTAGTAATTTGTGAATTTGAAATAATCTTATAAGTCACAATAAAATTACAAAATAAACTTAATTTATATGTAGCAAATGTATTCAGCAGAAAAAACGTGTACAACTTTGGCGCTTCTATGTCAATTTTGGGTCTCTTGGGTTTTTAATTGTGTGATTTACTGACAATCTCATCCAATACTCGCAACGTGACAACAAAGTCAACGAATAGACTCCGCCTCTTCCGCGTTTTCGTCCAATTATGTTAACCCACCTGACCGGAAGTTTTTAAAGAATTGTACGCGGGAATTTATCATTACACATTCAGCTGGACTACAGTGGAGGTAAAACTCGGTAAGCTGCTTCTAAGTTACTAATAGTCCCAAGTTAATTATAGGCAGATGCAGTTGATTTATAATCGTCTTTATATGACACATATTAAGATACACGGCGTTTGTCTGATGTGTGTGCCAAAAATCAACCAAGTCCCCGCTAAAATATTGGCTAACTCTGTTAGCTGCTATAACATTAGCTTAAAGTTACTGTGAGCACATGAGCGGGTTCAAGAAACCTTTTTTGTGTTTTAAATAAGTCACTGAAAATAGGTATTCACATGTTTGCATCCCTTAAAGTCAATGTTTGCCTATATTTGTGTAGAAAATGAAGGTGGTAACATGTGAGATAGCGTGGCACAACAAGGAGCCGGTGTACAGTCTGGATTTTCAGCACAGCACAGAGGGACGCTTTCATCGGCTGGCCACAGCTGGAGTGGACACCACAGTCAGAGTGAGTGCAGAGGAGGCAACAACTACATCTACTGAACCACACATAAGTATTTTAATTGTCAGCTTAGAAAATTACATTTGAGTATTGTAACCAGACAGAGAGATGCACAGATGCCAAACTCAAGTTGTTCAATTGTGCAGTGCAGCAGAAACGCACATAATTTAAGAAAGTATTTTTTTCTCTATAAACTTATGAGTACCTGTTGACTTCTCTTAAGTCATTATTACAACTCATATCCACGACCAGCACTTTTTAAAATGAATATTACACGTTTTACCATCAGACTGGAGGCACTATATACTCAATGTCAACCCATAAAGAAATTATTTCAAATCTATTAACACATCACAATGCCATTAATCTGTAAACTGTCCATATAGATTCACATTTGAAATATGCGTCATTGTGGAAGCTATTTAAAAGGTGAAACCTGACTACAAAAAGTGTTTAAAACCGTGATTTTGATGCAGCTGTGGCGGGTAGACATGGGCCCAGATGGGAAAGCAGCTGTGGAGTTTCTGTCTAACCTGGCCAGACACACCAAGGCTGTCAACGTCGTTCGCTTTAGCCCCAACGGAGAACTGCTTGCCTCAGGAGGAGATGGTATGTCATGCTTTTCTTTTCTATTCTGCGTGCTATCTGATGGGTCATATCTGATATTGATTTGTTTACTGAATTCCTGAACAGATTCTGCGATTTTGCTTTGGAAACTTAATGACTCTAAGGAGCCTGAGCAGGCCCCTGT
This sequence comes from Menidia menidia, assembly GCA_907169785.1. Classification (NCBI taxonomy): domain Eukaryota; kingdom Metazoa; phylum Chordata; class Actinopteri; order Atheriniformes; family Atherinopsidae; genus Menidia; species Menidia menidia. The sequence continues at coordinate 10,279,932 of CAJRST010001113.1, forward strand.
GTTCCAGGAGGAAGAGGATGCGCAGCTCAACAAGGAGAGCTGGTCTGTGTTCAAAACCCTCAGGTACTCAGATGCAGAACGAGCTTGTGTTTTGTAAATGTTACCTTTAGAATAGTTATAGTGATAATACTAAAGTAACACCTCTAATGGTATCAACAACTCTGAAACAATTCTCTACCTCTTCTCATCTACTCATTGATTAAATGTTTTTAAATATTTGTAGCTGTTTTACCGTATGCTCTCTGTTTTTCCTATCTGCTCCTTACTGGAAACAGCTTACATCAGACATTCTTTTGTATGAAATTATGTTTTAATTTATGCTTAACTCTCCTCTCATGATCTGTATTTGGCTATTGACTTTCCTTTTACTCCTTTATACTGCTGATGCATTCAACACCCCTAAAAAATCCCTGTGCAGTCTTAAGCCACTCCTCATTTCTCAGAATCGGCTGCATTTGTACTAAAGTATCTCATTCTCAGACACAGTAGACTGAATTATTTATTATTTTTAGACTGGTTTGGGCCATGAAGTATGAACTATAAAGATATCATATTTTATTCACCCTCATTGTTTTTTTGTTTGTTTGTTGTTGTTTTTTGCTTTTAAAAAAGGGGGCTGGGGGGATGATTTTTTTTAAGCATTGTAAATAACTTGTTTATACCTTGAGAGACATGTTAAGTAAAATAAGCTGTTGGCTCATGTCACATCCCAGTCCTGCAACATCTGTTTGATCCGCAGAGGGCACATAGAGGATGTGTATGACATCTGCTGGACACGAGATGGAAACCACATGGTGTCTGGCTCTGTGGACAACACAGCCATAATGTGGGACATCAACAAAGGTTTGTAGCCCCACATCTGTCTGTCTTGCATGCATTCTCAGAATGGACAATGACTCATGTGTGTGTTAAATTTTGGTTGTTTTGTTGTTGTCTTTAGGACAGAAGTTGTGTATATTAAATGACCACAAGAGCTACGTGCAGGGGGTGGCCTGGGATCCTCAGGGCCAATATGTCGCCACTCTCAGCTGCGACAGGTGGAAAACCTGACTCTGGTGTATCATCAAAACTGTCACTGGCCAGTTTCATCAGGGTGGTGCTCACTTGTTTTGTTTTTCCCTCCCTTCAGGGTAATGCGCGTGTACAGCACTCACACAAGGAAGAAGGCCTTCAGCATCAGCAAAATGAGCTCGGGGCCACTTGCAGAGGGGGAGGTCAGTGGAAATTTGCCTTATAAAACCACCATTTCCTTCAACTTCATATTCTTCTTATTATTATTTTTTCTAAGCTGTGTATTCTCACTTCTGCCATGAATCTGTTTTTCGCTGCTTATTTTTTTCTTCAAAATGTCATTGTCTAACACCTTCAAACCATCCGCTAAGTCACTAAGATGCATTGCTCACTCATAGTGCCTCCTTTGCAGATCAAACAGCACAGAATGTTCCATGATGACAGTATGAGGTCATTCTTTCGTCGCCTCTCATTTTCACCAGATGGGTCATTCCTGCTTGCCCCAGGTACTCAATACGCATTCCTAAGGTGGGCTCTATCTGGGGATGTTTAGTGCCATAGTAATCCAGTAATAACATAAGTTCTCATTCTTTTGTCACTTCTCTTAAACACAGCTGGATGTGTGGAGGTTGGAGAAAACATCATAAATACCACCTACATCTTTTCCAGGAAAAGTTTAAAAAGGTGATGTTGGTGGCACATTTATGACAAAGGCCTTTGCAAATGCTTGTTATTGACGTTTATAAATCTCTGCCTTGGTCCCGTCAGGCCCATCGCCCACCTGCCATGTCCAACTAAAGCCACTCTGGCTGTTCGCTGCTGCCCTGTTTACTTTGAACTCAGGACCAAGAAAGGAGAAGGTAAGAACAAATAAACAAGACTGGAAAAGTCTTCCTGTCTGACTTGTCGGGAATTGCACATGTTCTTCTTTTATTTAACGGTCCTTGTCTCCTACAGATGGCTCTATCCAGACTCTTCCTAACACCTTCCAGCTGCCCTACCGCATGGTGTTTGCTGTGGCCTCCGAAGATTCCGTCTTCCTGTACGACACGCAGCAGAGCGCTCCGTTCGGCCTGGTGTCCAACATCCACTACCACACGCTCAGTGATCTCACATGGTAAACTAAAGCCTTTCTGTCAGGCTGGAGTCAGAACGGTTTGGGCTGCAAAGAAACCTTTGAGAAGTGATGGTCACAATGTTGCAAACAGCTCTACTGAAACGGCAGCATGTACCTCTAAGGCAGTCTGATGTTTGTCAGAGGATAACTCATGATGTTGTCCGGAGCGGATTCCTGTTTGAAGGTGTTTTGTTTCTGTTTTCTTTGAGAGAAAATTCTCTCCGGTACTCGTATATAGAGGAGGACTTTCCTAAATCTAGTGCCTACAGTTGCTTAAGTGTTAATAAATTCGAGACAGTTGCATGAGAAAATGAACCTGTTCATGTGGACTGTAGAAAGCCCCGTCACGTTTTTGTCTTGTATGACTCCCTGTTTAGGTCTGGTGATGGTTCCTTCCTGGCCGTGTCCTCCACAGACGGCTACTGCTCCTTCCTGTCCTTCTCTCCTGGTGAGCTGGGAACGCCACTGAAGGAGCCACCCACTTTGGAAGTATTTGTCCCAAACAGTGGAGTTGAGAAGAAGGGAAAGAAGGCCACAGCGAGCAAAAATTCCTCTCCCAATTCCCAAACATTAACACAAGCCCCAAATCCATCGGCCCAAACCAGCATAAACAAAGATGTCCCTCTCCCAACCCCTCCAGAGGAGAAGACCACACCGAAAGCCATATCCAAACCCCAGCCCCGTCGGATCACCCTCAACACGTTAGAGGGGTGGGGTAAACCCGCGTCCACTAAAACCTCAGAACCCCTGGCGCCTCAGACCCCAGGGTCTGGGGCCGCGAGCGCACCACCCGCTCCCCAAGCAGCGCTCACCCCCCTCCCGCCCAACAGCGCCTCAACTAAGAAACGCACAGCACCGCTCACTCCCTGCACACCGAGAAACCCCAACGGCCCGAATGGCGCTGGCCCCACCACCCCGAAGGCGCCCACCACCACCCCGAAGGCCCCCACCACCCCGAAAGCAGCCCCCACCACCCCGAAAGCGGCCCCCACCACCCCGACGGCCCCCACCACCCCGAAAGCGGCCCCCACCACCCCGAAGGCCCCCACTACCCAGAAGGCACCCACCACACCGAAAGCACCCACTACCCCGAAGGCCCTCACACCCAGGTAAACGCAGGCCTAATAACACAGTTAACCTGTGTCTGCGGCTTGTCTTTTCTTTGTTTACTTTTTCCCCCAAGAAATGTTTGATTTTCAAAAGTTGGGCAGAGAAAACATTCTATTCTTTCTTGGAAAAAACAATACCAACAATAACCATGTAGTGGCACTCCTTCAAATCCCCCCCCCTTTTTTTTAATATTCATCTAGTTTTCATGGTTTAATGAAATGATGGTGTAAATGAGGGGGAAATTATTGAAATTATGTATAGCACTTGAAGTAAAAGTCGACAAGAAGCCTGTGAACAAATATTTTAAATCAAAGGCCGATATAGTATCAGTTGAAACTTTAAAGACAGAATAACCAAAGTTTTCGGACTTGTGTTATCTGCAAGCTACAAATAGTTTGCGCAACACAAGCAATGAATGACGCTTCTGCTGATGTGTGGGGAGATCAAGTGATTGTTAAGCCATTTAAGTTTGAAACCAGAACATAAACGCCAAACAGCATTTATTAACATGTGTTTTATGTTAATTTTTAATACAGTATACCAAAGATGGAAAATCTATAGTAAAAGTTTATTTGGGTGCAGATTTATGTATTAAATTATGTTGGTGCTCCGAAAACAGTTTATTAAAATTACTTAAATGATACAAATATTTGTAGCTTGAATCCTACAGACAGGGCATACTGCCCTCAATCCCCCCCCCCCCAAAAAAAAAGATTAAATCGGATAACCTGATAATCTCTTAAAATGCAGTATACAGAGAATAAGAAAAGGAATTGCTGTTTAAAGTATGTGATGTACCTGTTTTCGATCAAATTTACTTAAAATGTTAGTTTTCAAAGCATTTGGAAAGAAATTGGCTTGCTTTGCTGGATTCTGTTTACATCTGCTCAGCTCTGGCAGTGTGAACAAAGCCCTGTCTGGTCTGAGGGATTCGTTGGGCCCCCCACCGGCTGTAAAATAATAATCACTTTGACAGACGGCTCGCAGACAATAGCCACACATTTCATAAATTCTGCAACTTGATGAGAAACATTGATGAAGTGCTTGTCACCTTTCTGCCATTTATTTAATTTATTTTGTCTGTTTGTTTGCAGGAGAGTGTCTTTGACACCGGTCGGATCCCGGTCTCCATCAGTTAGCTCACTTTTCAGTGCTTCTTCCTCCACAGAGAAGGCCAAACACGGTCAGTTCCTGCTGAGTTCCTCCATCCTAGATCGTCCAACAACAAAACAAAAAAAAGCCTCCGAATTGATGCAGAAGATCTTTTATCCCTCCTGGCTAACTGCCTTTAATTATCATTACCCCTTCTGCCAGTTTGAGCCAAGAGGTTGTCACAGCCCTTAAAGTGGATCTTTGGATTAGCAGGAGTTCACCCAAACTGTGTTTTCACGTCTTGTTGTAATGGATTTAGTTGGGTCGGACATCCTCTTTACCTCCATTTTGGAGAGTTAAAGTTGAAAATAAATGTTACTCAGCAGGTTTCTAAGTAAATTAAATACATCATAAGAGCAACAAACGATTTATCACAGCAAGTTTTTCTTTCTTTAAATAAGTCCACCCATCCAACTTCTATGTCAACAGCTTAAGCAGCAGCCAGATGCTGCTGACATGACCTAACTAAAGCAGACATTTCAGCACTTTGCTGAGTTGGAGTGTTGTGGTGTGGGTTAACACAGCAAAAAAAGATGGAAAGACATCAGAGAGAAATGATTGCAGCTATACATCAATCTGTGAGAAGTATACAGCTGATTTAGGATATCAAGTCCAGCATTTTACAGTTGGAAAGGTTATTTATCCCAGGAGAGGACGTCCAGGTGTCTCAGACTCTGCTGGCTTCAGTCAGCATGTTTAAGGCTAACGTTCACCACTGCACGATAATATCAAGACTGAATAAACATTTGGTTTTAGTTTTTGTTAAATGGCCGATGCCGTGGTGCAAACTGTCATCCGTGGTTATGTTTACCTCTTTTCTTTTGACCTCCTGTAAACTTTTAGACTGAAGGAAGGGGTTGTTTCTACATCAGCAAATGCATCACTTCCTGATAAAGCTTGTACAGAAATAAGCCGTAAAGTGTAACCTTCTTTGGCTGATCCCTTCGTTTGTGTCTCACCAGAGCGCCCGTCTCCTCCCACTGACAAAGTGTGCCAACCTCCAGAGTCCAAACGGCCCAAGACCAGCGACACCCCGGCAAAGCCCAGTGTCAGCTAGGATTAGCGTTCTCTGCCAACAATGGAAGCGGTTAAAGAAGCCTCTGCTGAAAACAACTCAAGCTTTGAGTGGAGGGAACATGTGTTGACATTCTTTGTGCTGAATCTAACCTGGAAATGTTTTATACCCTGCTTTAGAAATGCCTGGTATTGTTAAGATGATCCTGTTATTTTTACCTCAGCGTTTTGTATTCTACCGTAAACAGATAATGAGATGACTTGATTCTACTAGATTTTTTTCTAAGGTAAAAAGGTCATTATGAAGAGAAATCAGAGCTACAAACTTGAAGACAAAAAAACACTTCAGAGGTTCGTGTGGGCGTTGACTCTGAGGTGGGACAGCTGTTGGAAGACTGACCCAGCAGTGTGAGTGAAATGCGAGAGGTCTGTCCTGCCTTTCTAATAAAATGGATATTGGTTTAAATGGATTTTCTTGTTTTTTTTAATGACAATTAACTACTAATTATGGAAGATAAGGTTTTAAATAACTGTAACCCCTCCTGTTTCAGATTTCTGAAAGTTATTTATTGGAAGTCTGTCTACAAAGGTTCACACTTTAAGCAACAATGTCATTTGTTACCGATTAGAAAATACGATTTCACTTAGTCTTTAAACATGTTATAACATGACTTAGCTCTGAGATATTCCTCTTAACTTCAATGGAGACTCTGTGGCTTCAGTAATATAGTAGACATACACCGGGGTACATGACCTTTCACACTTTGTTGTAAACAAAGGAAAGAGCCCAGCAATGATTGTAGATTTGCCGGCTTTGTCTTGATAAGAGGTCTGGGGAAAGATCCAATCACTTCTGAAAAGAGCGAAGCACAGCGGCGTTAATCATTCTGAAAGGAAAAACAGACTCTACATCTGGCTGCACAGCAAAAACTGAGTAATGGATTGGTTTGGACAGGCCAGGCACAAGCCAACAGTTACTATTTTGAGATCCCGAAATCCTTTCTTGAGATTGGAAAACCATCAGGTTTAATTGTAATAAAATAAATGTAGAATGAACTGCACATTTGTTTCAGCATATACGAGCAAGTTAATTCTCTTCTAACAACTGAAATTCTGTGGTAATCTTCTTAATAAGGAAATCTGTTCCAAAAAATCTGTAGAATTTAACTACATACTAAACTTCCTCTGAACTTATGTTCTCAGGAAAATTCATCATTTTTTCCACCAACTGCTGTTTGAAGGGAAAACGATTAATAATTTTCTGAACCACCCAAAAATATGTAATGTGACTCATATTTCTAGATTTAATATGATATAATAAAACCAGCTGAACTTTGAGTAAAAATATTCTCAGAATTATTTTTTAGGCATTTCTGAAGATGATTATTTCCTGGTATCTCCTCAAAGATACCCATGCATGTCAAAATGGGGCAACATCAGTTGCCCCATAAACAGTAAATCTGCATTCAATGGATTAAACTTCAAGTATAATGTAAGGTTGAACTGGATGGAGCCTCTGCCTCAGCAACAGGGCGGCTCGAGGAATTTTTAAGTGTCTTAAGGGTCGTCTGTCTGATGGTTTTACTGGTACGAAATTGTCCAACACTTGCTAAAAAAAAATTATGGAATTATAAAATCAAAGCCAGGGTTTGCCTACCAGTGGATATTTTTGAGCCGATCTGAAACATGAAGCACAAGGGAAAAAATCCCCAGACATGAAAGAGAAAGAACTCTGCAGCTAATAAAGGTAAAAAATCATCACAGAATGAACCCTAAAAAGTGTAATCACCTTTTTCTACAGAGGGGTGTTACTGCTCTGAAATGATAAGAATTCAAAATATGCAAAGATTGCAAGTGAGTGAACTAATACTGCTGTATTTGTGATGTGGATACATGTTGTGTTCTGAAATCAGGGAGGAATGTCATTCTGATACTTCGATTTATTATGGGGGAAATTAAATTCACAGATATATATTACAGTTAACTTCCATTGTGCATTTCTACACTAGCAAGTACTTGCAAAAGTGTAAATATGCAAATGACTCTGCAGTTAAAAGAGCGTGTTTGCTGAGCCTCAGGGGCTGCGCCTACATGATGAACAGGCAACAATGCCCCGACAAGAAAGCTGTCACTGGGAACAGGAGAAATTAGAAGGTCGTAGAAGGAAAACAATGAGTCCAAATTAGAATGACGTCAAAGAAGAGAATCAAAGAAATACACATGAAGATAGAGAGGATACACAGACACAGTTTCAAACAAATGAGCAGAAACAGAACTTCATGTTTATAGCCAAATCTTGAGAAACTGGCCAAAGGAAAAGGGATTTCCAATCAGAAAAGCTTAATGTAAACCACGATTTACATACAAACAGAAGAAAACTACTTGGCAGTGGGCTGAAAAGAAGTAGCTATGGATGATTGGATAAAAGTGATCACAGATGATTAGTAGAAAACCGGATGATATCAGGACTCTTCTATTGGTTAAATAAAACATTGAATAAGATGACACCCTGAAGAAAATAAACAGATTTTCTTAAATGCTGATGACTGATGTTGATGTCAGCTAAAGGGCCTGGTCAGATGGCACCTTTTCCAAAATATTCACAGGTGGGCGATAAAGTGCTGCTTTCTCTTGATTCTATGAATCAGTCAATTTTCATCACACTAGAGTAATAAGTGTTAAAATGTAATCTTCTTTAGTAAAGAAATATAAACCTAATGACAAGGTCAGTAATGCTGAATATGTGTTGCTGAAATAGCCTTTTCTTATTGAAAAGGAATGGACCTTTACAGAGCTCCACCCACCCAAGCTGACAAATCACTAACAGAGAAAGTATCAATCTGATTGAAGATTAGTTTTTTGTTGCAAGTGAAGTGCTTCAAGCTGTCATAAAAACAAGAAGGTACACTTTCAGTTAATATAAGTGGACATTTTTATGGAGATTCATGTATTTTCCTTTTGATTTGTATGTTTTATTTTTTCAACATCTAGAGTTGAAATGTCACTCTACACTAACCAGTTCATTTCCAATGCATCAACCATTAAAAAAAGCGAAAAGATTGAATTGACGTTAAGTTTTATAATAAATCATAAAGACTTGATGTATTGTCTCCAAATAATTTTTGAGGTTTCTAAGTTTTAACTCGGTTCTGGAAATATAATTCAGGCCTCCTATGATATTAATGATTTATTGACATATTGGCCATCCATGTTTTAAGTATCCCTTCAACGGTATTTGTTATAGCAAAGTAATGCCATCTTTATCTAAAAAGATCAATTTATTACCTTTAGAAATATGTACATGTATTTTCTTTCTGTGCATAAATAGACTCGATGTGTCATGTCTAAATTGACTGTGCGGCAAGTGAAGCAAATACTTGTAAAGTAGCATCGTGACTGAACAACCTACCTTGCTATCAAGGAACGAAAAAGTGTCGGAGCGACAGCTTCGTCAGCCAATCAAAATATTAGTAGCGGAGGCTCTTTAAAGCTTCTGCTAATGGTCTTTGTATGAAGGCGGGGAGCAGTTGGCTCGGTTTAGTCTGCTGATTAGCAACAAACAGAAGGTTACGAGTTAGAAATTTTTGATTATTACAACACCACACTGGCTTTGCCGGAGCGAGAACGGACTGAAGTATGTCGAGTGCCTAACCGGAGTGTGTTAGCTCTCTTTTGAGGTGAAACGACGGTATATTGGGACATTTCGAGCCGTTCGGGAGACAGCCTCGCTTTCAGGTCGTTCAAGTGGCGATGCTTAGCTGATAGCTGCGTCATCATGTTGCTTCCGACTCGAGTTGACGAGAAGAAACCACAAGTTAACGCCAGAGGTGAGGCTGTCCACCGTCATCCAGCCCCAGAGACCACTCCCGACCCTTGATATACACGAGAGACGGGCTGTCGGTGAGAGGTTCGCGGTGAATCGTGTTTACGTGGTCGTTGTGGAGACTTTACATCACTTGGCAGTTGGCGCGATACTCTGCTGGTTGCATTTATTATCTACACTCGGATGATCAGTCTCATATTTCTGTTGATGCTGCCAAACGATACAAGACGGAACGTTGCGGAGACACACTACCTTGAAAGATGTATGTCTGAGTGAGACTCGCGAGTACTGATGTGTAGGCATGATTGCCATACTTGTTTGGATAGTGAGGGGTGATTCTCTTATTGACAGCTAGTACACAAAGCTGGTCCTCCCATTGAAAGGCTGCTGATCCCCACCTGACTTTGTTTTTCATCTGGCTAGGTAAATCATGCGTACGTAAGGCATCATTAGATCTGTTACCATCAAATGTAATTTAATGACTTTGTAGTTAGTGACTAGATTTAGGCAGTGTGTTTCCGCGTGTCAGAGGGTGTTTTTGGGGTAGGTGGTCTTCGACCTGCTGTCACTACATCCACGTGGACTTTGTTTCAGGTCGGTTGTTAAAGTTTGATCCCCCCCCCCGGTCCTACAGATAAAATAGGCTCATACTATAACGAGTTGCGTCTTGATAACTTAATTTAAAAACGGATTAGAATGGCCGGGGACTGCGCCCACATCAGCGGTCGTTACGCGGGGACGTGTTGTCCGTCCAGACCCTGGTCAGATGGGGGACGAGAGGGAGTCCGTGAGACGGAGTCTGTCGGGAACTCCACGGGGCGTGCATCCCCAGCTCGGTGGTCGCCCAACTTCGAGGTGATCGGTGGGTTGCTGTACCGTAAGAAGCTGGAAAGAGGTTACATCAACTACCGGGAGGTTTTGAGTGAGGACCGGATAGTTGAGGCCATCTCCACCTTCCACCGGAGGCGACCTGGCCAGCGCCACCTCTCCCTGGAAGAGACGTATAAATGCGTTGCTGAAAACTACTGGTGGGAGGGTACGTACATCTGACCCTGACAGGACAACTTCTCATGCTTGTTCTACTGATTTGCATTAGATGTGTATTTGGACAGGCTTACCAGGAACAGGCAAAATGCTCTCTGGTCTTTTCCCAGAACTATAATGCTCCATATCTCACTGCGACACAAAAAATGATCAATATCACATACAGATTAATCATAACATAAAGCACAAAACAGCTTAGATAGACATATAACTACAGGTTAGTAACGGAAACTATCAAAAGAGCAGAAAACAAAGGCTCACCTCCGTAATGCTGTTGCTTAACAGTCTGTCAATGTGTTTGACTCACCTGATTTTAAAGTAGATCATTTTTATCTTGTTGCCTTGATCAGGCTGAAGAGTCAATAGTGTTGAATCTTGAGCCTTTTAAAGTAGCCATTGAAGTCTTACAAAGTAGTTCTACCTGTCTCTTTCCGACTCATGTTTGCAGTGTTTTCTCAACAGGAATGTACTTCCATATCAGAGACTTTGTCCTCGGGTGTCCAGAGTGTCAGAGTCAGCGGAGTAAGAAATTTGAGGTAAGAAAGTTCACCAGAGAGTCAGCCAATGCAATCCTGAGGCCCTTTTCCTCCCATCAAACTTTTAAGCTCCTCTGTGTTTTAGCAGTTTTGTCATTTTCCCTGAATCTCACACATTTTAGTTCACGCTTTTCTCACTCATTCTCACTTAATCTTTCCGTCGCACTTCCCTTAGACAAGTGTTCCACAGCACGTTGCATTTTTATAATGATGCCTCTCTTCTTTTTACTTCTCACTGCCTTGGCCTTTTAGAAGCTGGATGGCAGAGGATGTGTCACAAAGACAATGGTGTCGCACGGCGCCGAGGTACTGAGCAGGCTGAGGAGTCAGAGGGAGGCGGGGCTTTTCTGTGACATTAACCTGCGGACGAAGGGGCGCTCCTTCGCCGCTCACAGATCCGTCCTGGCAGCCGTCAGTGATCACTTTCAGGAAATCTTCATGGAAATGGACTCCAGCAAGAAAGCAGACATAGATCTCACTGGTAAGATCAGACACCAGAACCGTGAACACACTTTGAAACCCCTCAGCTTTGGTTCAGGAGGTTTAGACCTAATCATGTGTATTGAAACAGTTGGCAGATTTTCATCCAATTCTCATATTTTTTTAGTCCTGGATAGGCTGGACAACACATTGTACATATTATACTTTAACTGGCATTACTCAAGCCTTACTGTAGACCGTTGCATCAAATCTTTTATCCAACCAGCAGTCCACAATGCAAAGATGTCGTGAACTGTCAACTTTTGTGTACGACTGTATGAAATCAGCGTTTGGGCAAACTGCTCTCTGTTTAGCTTGATTGCAGTTAATGGGGGGGCAGTGAAACTCCAGTAACATGATTCACCATGGCAACGGGTAAATAAAGAACGAAGCCGGCATTTTCGTCCCCACTGATGTATGTGAAAATGAATGCACCCCTGAATGGAACGTAGTACAATGTGGCCATTTCAGCAGCCTGAGCTTTTCTTTAAAACGGAAACAAAAGGCAACATCAGCCCTTAAAAAACCTTTAAGAAATGTTTCAATATAAATTTGTAAATCAGATTCATATCTCCAGATTGCGGTGTTGTCAGGAATATAAAACCTCGTTGGTGTCCTCATGCACCAAAAGCTGTCATTTAAAGAAGATCTGAACTGACGATGTCTTAGTCTTTTTGATTTATGGCTTATTCACCCTCCAATGGATGACCGATTTATCATTAAAATGATGATGTTAAAGTCCATATGATGCCAGCTGTGTAGCTAACTTCTGACCAGTTATGGTTCAACTGAAGACGTCTAGTTCTATAAGTGAGCGTGTTCCAATGTGATCGGTAGGAAGTTTGATGAAGAGGCCTGCCCGCAAACGGGCTGACAATTCATCACCATGGTAACCAGAGCTGCTCGAACCATGTTTGTGTTTTTGTTTTTTTTGCAATTGCCTGTAAATTTGAACAGGAACGATTAGAAATGTATGGCATGAGTCATATTAGCATGAATGAGGGGACTGTGTGGAGCATAATGGCTGCATAGATAAGTCCAGTATTCTATGAAGATTAATTATATTTTACTTATAATATAATAATATATAATTAGCTTCAAGGTATCTCACCCTATAGAAGAATCTCTACTGTCTGATTGAGTCTGATGTTGTTGACTCCGTCCTCTATAATGATTTTATTTCCTCTTTCAAAGAAAACCTCTGTAATAGAGGATTGATAGAAAAGAGCCTTACACGTTTTGGTGCTGCCCTGGAAGTTTGACCGCATTTGTCTTGCTACATCATAGGATTTGTTATGTGGCCATTTATCATCTACGCATGAAAAATGGTGTACGGTAAATGTTCCTTGTCTAAATGTTAACTCACAAAAGTTCCAGCAAAAAGAGCCATGGCTGTGATTTCTCCAACTGGCCTAAAGCTAGGAAAAGAATTCTAGAAAAAGAAAAGATAGCTTAAATATATTTTTTACGAGCCATGGTCACACTCCCACTCAGCCTGCTGTCTCTAAGATCATCTGCTAACCTCAAGTTGTCTTTTTCCTTCCAGGTTTCAGTGAGGACAGTCTTCTGTCTCTGCTGGACTTCTCGTACTCCTCCACCCTGTGCGTTCGTCAGGAGGACCTGTCTGAGGTCTGTGCCATGGCCCGCCACCTGGGCATGTGGCCTGCTGTGGAAGCCTGCTCTGCCCTCATCAAAGAGCAGGAACAGCAGCTTCATCCCGCCAAGAACTTTACCTCAACCCGTGCTAGCGCGTGCCGTGACCATCACCAGCGAAAGGAAGGGCTCTCCCGATTAGGCAGCGTGAACGACGGCCTCAGTCTGAGGCGGGGGTCTTCTGATGAGGAGGGAACTCCCAGGCGCAACTTGCGCCGAATGCCAAAAGCCCAGGCCCAGGCCCAGGCCCATAATGGCCTCCCTCTGAGTCCCTCACACAGGATGAAGCTCATGGACTTTAAATCTCCCTCCTCCAAAAAGACCACTATCTCTCGTCATGCCATCGCCACTTCGCAGCCACGGAGTTACTCACCCATGTCGGCGTCAAACACCCGCCTACTCCGCTCCTCCCCAGGAGCTGCCAAGGAGGTTCAGAGATTACTGCCTGTGCCAGAGCCCCCTCGAAGAAACAGGAAATCTCATTCCATCACGCAGCTCTCATGCTCATCCAGATCGAGACCCAGCAGCGCGTGCAGCCCCATCAGAGTCAAACAGGAAGTGGAGGATATCGGAGAGGATGAGATGGATTATGCACGAGCGCAGGAGAAGTATAAGTTGATGAATGTCCTGGGTCTACAGAGGACTGCGCTTCTCCCCAGACCAGAGGATCTGATTGGCTGGAGGCAGAAGAAACGCCTTAGGAAGTTGAAGGCCAACAACTACTCACTGACCAAGCGGAGGAAACCCCGCCCTTCATCCCCAGTACTGTTGTATAAGGATATGGCTCTGTCCCTTCCTCTCTGTAACCCCGTTAGCACTCGACTCCTCAACAAGTGCGTTAAGACCAAGCCTGTGAGCTCAGCCACCACTGAGCAGATGAAGGCCAAGAAGCGTAAAAACATCAAGCGCTGTGTTCCTCCCACCGACAGGAGCATGCGAAGCAAAGGGGGGCCGTTACCAGACCTGTTTCAGCAAACATCCAGGCCTGTCTTTGGGGGGAAGGAGCTCAGGCGCTCTGTGAGGAAGGCCAATAGCGGCCGCCTGCCGGCCCAGCAGCCTCTGCGACACTGCGTCACCAAGAACCTAGTGAGAAGCAAAGTCCGGATCAAAGCCGAACCAGATGAGTACTCTATTTCAGATCACAGGTTTTCATCAAATAATCATCACGTCCACACGGCTCACAGATCCCCGCCTTCACCGAGTGCGCATGCTAGAGGAAAGGTCGGCGTAGAGACCGTGAAAACGCTGCGTTACAACAGCGGCCGAGCAGCCTCCAAGGCTAGACCACGCCGGAACTCCACGAAGGAGGGCGACAAGACCAAATGCCAGCCCGGAGAGGAAGGGAGGAAGGTGGGCGTGGCCATTAGACCAGAGCCGCAGGACACTGCAGCTTACGGGCATCAGTTCTCAGAGCATGCACCGCCGCCGTCCATTTACAGCCATCCACTGTACAAAGCCATCAAAGAAGAACCAGCAGACCCCGTGCCTGTGGCAGCTTTCCCGGACCCCCCCTCCCCAGACCTGGGCAAACGTCAGAGCAAGCCCCCCATCAAGCTGCTAGATTCTGGGTTTCTGTTTAGCTTCTGTCGGCCAGCAGGCGGGCCCATGGCCGGGCTGAAAAAAGAGGAGGAGAGCGTGGATATCTGTTTGACGCGTTCTGTGTCGCGGGTCGGGGAGAAATTGGTGGCAGAGGAGGCTCCCCACAGGAACCTGAGGGCCAGGGCGCCACCCGTCCTACCTGTGGTGAAGAAGGAGAGGGAGGAGAGGAGAGTGACCCAAGACCAAGCTCCAAGACTCAGGAAAACCTCTCGAAACACCACCTCACATCTGTCCAGATGTGTTGGGTCAAAGACAACAGAAACCATGCCAAAGGTAGATATCGGATCATTCAGTGACTTACGATGCTGAGTTTGGATCACTGGATGTGGAGTGCCTTAGAAATTAAACAAAAAGAGTTAAATGATCCACATGTTTTATTATCTTAGATATTATTCTGTTTCTTAAATGAAGACAATTGTCACTTATTTAGGTATGCAAACTATGTGCACATTCATCCAGACTTTTCTCCCTCCAGCACCAGGGTAAACTGAACGCTCCGAGCAGTAGGAGCTGCGCCATGCTGGACGCCGTACGTCGAGCCCGCCTAAAGCAGCTCCGAGGACCTCGCAGTCAAGCACCCAAAGTTCCAAAGGGGGCCCACGCTTGCCATCAGTGCCCAGCCACCTACCAGGACTGCGACTCTCTGATTATGCATCAGCTCAGGCACATCGAGGGGAAGCATTGGCCCTGTCCGGTAAGCACCCATTTCCTAGACTTTACACTCCAAAGCCACTGTTAGAAGGTCCAGTAGCGGGTAACTCAATTACAGCCCGTTTCAAAGTAAGCACACCAAACTTTAGCTCCATTCTGTTGTTAGTTTGTGGTGTTAAAACAGTCACACTAAGGAAATGCTCAGTGTTAGGCTGCTTCCTCATAACGAGGTCATGGACAGAAGGTTGAAATAAACCAGCTCTGAATGAACAGTGTAAAATATTTTAATCAACCTTTACGGTCACCTGTTTTTTTTGCGATCCAGACTGGACTGTTTTGGTTTCAATGAGTTTATATGGTTCCGTCAAATAGTTGTGACCATTTAAATTAACAGATTTTCTTTGACTTAGCATACATGATCTCATGAGGCGAACACTGACTTCACATTTGTCGTCACTTAAAAACAAGTTTATTGAGACCTCTTTGGAAACTCAGAACACTTAGATTGGTCACATTATTCCGGGTATGGATCCCCATCCTGGTTCAAATCTGCACATCCCAGCGTCCGGTCTAGAGAGCCTCTGTGTCTGTGGCCTGTCGCTCCTGTGCCCCTGACCCGGGGCTCGCCCTCTCTGTTCCCCGTAGCTCTGCAGCAAGACCTTCTTTCGACTGAGGAATGTACGGAATCACATCCGCACCCACGACCCCAAGCTGTACAAGTGCCGGAGCTGCATCGCCGCTGGCTCCTGAGCCGCCCGCCGGAGGCCCAGAGCGACGTGAGTGAAAGCGGCGCTCTCAGAAGAGCGGGCTGCACGCGGGTGCACCGGCCCTCTGACGCCATGTGTTTGTTTTCCAGGACGGCGGCGGTCGGCGTCACGCCACCGGTCAGCAGCTTGTACATAAAGCATCCTTCTCACGCAAGCACAACGGTCTGTGGAAAGGCAGAACTCCTCTAGATCCTAATTGTCGCTGATGTCAGTGATCCCTAATATTCTAATATTATTTAAATAACCAAACCAAGGTCGCCGTTTCCCGTTTGCTTATCGGTAGCTACTTGAAGATTTCGCTCAGGGGTCGGGGAATGTGACGCCACCATATATAGTCATTCAACGTCACGGTTGTGTATAAAATGAAATGTAAAGTGATTGTTATAACTATTACTGCTACTTATTGTTACCTTTATTTTTCTATGTATAGATGAATGTTGAGTGCACTTATATCAAAGCTTTTGTTTGAAACCTAAGAAACGGTCAGAAACTGAAGGCGGGAATACTTGAAGTTAAAGCAAGTGCTGGAGGGAATACTTGAAGTTGGAAGCAGGGGTTTGGAAGAGTGAGCCTGTCCTTTGAGTATCTCAGTGGGTCTTTGTCCTTTGGTGTGCTAACCTTTAAATGATTCGTCGTTTCCTATCGATCTGCTGGTGACACCACTGCATGTGTATCCGCAGGCCATTTGTAGTCCACTGTCTTTTCTAAGGCTTCCGGTTTTAAAAAGGGAAACGCGTCTCGTTTTTAATGTGAATTTCTTAATCGTAATCAAGACAACAGCATCCTGACAGATATTTTATTAATCGCCTCTTCTTCTCTCACGCAAGAAATCCTCTTGCTCTACTTAAAATTCTCCTACTGAGTAAATGCAATGTGCACATACAGAGATGTTTATGTACCACAAACTGATTTGAGAAATAAATGAGCTGTCTCTGGCTATCTGTTAAAAGATTGAATAAATTTTTGCCTTTTATGTCCTTGTTTTCTTGTTATTTTTCTGTTCTTAGCTGTTTGAAACTGAAAGGAAAAGGGAAGGGCACCCAGTGAAGAGCACTATTTGATTAGTGGTCATAAAGCCTTTTATTCCAAAAGGAATCTCAATCTTCTAACAAAGTTTTAAAAGTCTCAAGTATGAGAATTGATCAAAGTTTTGGAAAACTACTACTTTATATCGATTTAGTGTTCTCAGTTTAATTACCCTTTTTTTGTTCTTTGTATGAAAAGAAACTTCCCCAAACTGTTGTCTGCTGTATATTTAGAAACAAAACTCTCGGACCAAACGGTAAAAGAAAACAAGTAAATCATCAAAAGGTGTGGCTCTGGAGGAGGATCCAATAAAATATGTCAAGCCTCTTATTCTCCAGCCCTGCCTCACAATCCATTCTGTGTAGCGGTTTGTTCCTTCTATCGGTGCAGCTTCACATCATTCTGCTGCAGCTCACAGACACATGGGCCTCAGACTGCACGCAGGGTCATAAAATCTGCTCACACATCGGCAACCGACGAAAAACCTGCTTGCAGAGTTTATTATAGGTCAAGTTTTGGAGGAACCTTTTAAAATAATTTGCATTTACTTTTTGATTAACCTTACCTTTGCACTAAGGCCATAAAGATAACCGGTTCTCTGTCAGATTACTTACTATAAATGATCAGACTTAGGCTGACAGCGAAATCAAGCTCTTCATTTGCTGGAGTTGTCATTCTTTTGATTAAAAAAAACAGAACCACTGAAGTAAAACTGCACAATGTTTTAGGTTCAGATAGCTTTGCAAATTAATGCAAACATTTAGATTTTCTCTCATGAAACGTGGTTAATTGAACTAATGAAAAGGGTATACTTAGATATTTTAAAATGTTTATATTGGTCCATTAAGATTTCCTAATGAAAACATTTTCTAAGCCTCAAAATCTAAATATTCCACCAGAATCTAGAAGCGGTTTTTCGTACACATTTGGCTACACGTTGAACAGAGCACCATCAGTGTTCCTGAGCAAATCACTGAAACTCAAACTGCTGAATGAAGCTCTCCCTAAAGCACACAGAGAGAACCATCATTTTCCAGCTTTCATTAAACCAGACAAACAGAGGAAGCGAGGGCTCTCATCATCCTCTGTTACAACTGGCAAACATACAAAAAACCACAATCTACATTGGTATGTCTCATCACCAACAACCTGAAATACTGGAGGAAAAATGGCTGTTTGAATGGACGATCAGAGACATTCACGCATACAGCCGTAGAAAGAAAAGCCCTTAACAGTCAATCACCCAGCAATTACTAAACCAGAATTCCAGAATTTTATAAACAGGTGAAAGATAAATGGTAAATCTAAAAAAAAATTTTAAAAACGTAGTTGATCTCTCATGGAAGCCAGAAGACCGTTTCATCTCAGCTGATAAGTGTCCCTTTAGAAAATTAGGGCAAAAACCTACAAAAAGATGAGAGTCAAACAAGTAGATGATGGCTGGCCTTTAAAAAAAAAACATTTTTACCAACTTTTGAACTTACTAAAATTTACTTGCAACTTATTGATGTGTTAAATTCATGTATCATATTTAAAACAACAGTAAATAGTGATAGCGAGCTCTGCTCAACTCAAGAAGAAGACCAAAAAGAACAAGATGAAGGAAGACTATGAGCATGCAAAAGAGATCAGTGATGCAAAGTGGAAGCAGCCTGTTCAGGCCTTGGAAAGTAAACCAGGCAATAGAAAAGTCAGTCAGCAATTCTTCTTGTCCCAAAAAACTCATGCAATATTTAATCTTATTTTCTTTGTGAGTATTTTCCTTTTTTCCATTTTTTGCGTTTCTCATATAAGATTAGTTTAAGCAAGTGATGTTTATTTTCAAAATGAATTCCATACACAACAATGAATCATTAAAGTGCTTTAAAAAGGCATTTTTAAAGCACAGGACTTCTCATGACCTTTTTTTGTCTGTAAAATTCATTTGTTAACGTCTCACTCTGCTGGTAGCCATCAGTATTCACCTCTATTCATGTCCTTCTGATAAATCCTTCATTTTGTGATTCAGCTTTCCCCCTCTTTATGCTACAAGAACAATCTAACCTCAAAACGTGCTACAATTTGGAGCCATGAACTTAAATACATGGAACCCTTTCATCACAGTAAAGCAACAGTTCCCTAAACGGACGCCAGAGGGCAGTCTGCACTTGTGCATACGGATGGGTGCCTGGTAACAAAGCACTTCCAATGCAAAATGGTTCCAGTTTTATTACTTCTGGGAACCTCAAGACACCCCCAAAAAATGTGTTATACATCTGATTGGTTTTGGGGGAGAAAATCTGCTCAGGGTTTGTTTGTTTTATTTGCTTTGTTATATAAAAATATCAATCGCCTCTGTGTCCTTAGTTTTAGCCGTACAAATTGGGAGGGTTTGTAGCTCTGCTTTTGCACAGATATGGTGTTAGGGTTCCTATTAGTTAACAGGAAACGGTGGGGACCAAAATCCTAACATCCCCGGGCATGGCAGCGTGTTGCCGCTTACGGGAGGGTAAAACTCTGAGTGCCCTCACACTGCAGCATTATTCGGGGGGCCTGGGTGTACTTTTCCAGCCTGGTGGCCAGCAGGGCTTACTTGGGTTACCCTGGCCCCAGCAGCCGCTGCACATGCAGGCTTATGTGAGTTTTGGGAGCCATGGAGAGTACGCCCAGGAACAGCTGACAATTTATGCTAGAGGGGCCCCCACATTCTCAGAGAGAGAGGAGAGAAGAAAGAGGGGGGGTAGGGAAGAATAAGGGCAGAAGACGGGAGAGAGGCTGGGAGGGGAAAGGAGAGGGAAAGAGAGAGAGAGAGAGAGAGAGAGAGAGAGAGAGAGAGAGAGAGAGGATGGGTGGGAGTAAAGCACAGAGTGGCTTTTTGGGGTGAGAGGGAGAGTGAAAAAAAAACAAGGGGGCAGAAAGGGAAAACGAGGCAGTCTTGTTTGTAGCTTGTCAGCAATTGCTTGAGACAAGCTTCCCCTCCATGTGTGAAAGCTACTTGGCAGGAATGCTTGGGCCGTACCAAGTGGAGCCAGGCGAGGGGGGGGGATCCGCGGCAGGAACAGACCCGGATTGAGGAGCCAGTGTGTGGCTGAAGTAATCCTTCGGCAGTGTCGGCTCTTTGATGTTGTATCTTTGTGTGTGTATGCGTGTGGAGGGAGGAGGAGCGGTGTGTGGGTGTGAAAGGGGCTGCAGAGAGGGTTCTGTATGAATATGTGCTCTCACTCCCCAGCAGCAACAAAAGAGAGGGAATGAGACACCCCCCCCCCCCCCCCCCCCCCCCCCCCCCCCCCCCCCCCCCC
>CAJRST010001113.1:10311657-10356411 GCA_907169785.1 Menidia menidia
CATACACACGTTGCCATTGTTTTCTCATCTTAAAACTATTTTATGTGTTATATGTTCCAAACATTTTCAGGACATTCAAAACTTATCATTATTATGTCTTTTTTTTGCTTTCAACCCTTAACAGGTTTTGTGGTTTAAGGGTGAGTGATCAAATCGTTTATGTCTGTATTTGTTTGTATAGCCGGCGTGTTTGTCTTGGGCTGTCATTATGTTCTTTTGTTATTTCCTTTTGTGTGTGAAATTAAAACGCGAAAGGCTATCTTTAATAAACATGCCCTATGCCTGCAGATGTTTGCTTTTTAATGCTGTCAGGAGTCGTGCATCTGTAGCTGGAGGATCCTGTGAAAACTTCCACAAGTTTGATGTCGACCTTGTTTGCAGGTGGGCTGTTGCTTTTAACAGAAAGATTCTCGGACTTTGCCTTGACTTAAGGTGTGTTTGTGGTATTCTCGGTGCCTGTGTGTATTTACAGTGCGCACTGTGTCACATGGAGGTGGACATTTGCGTCTAGAGGTTGTCCGACAGTAACATTCGCACTGGCACACAGACCTGACCTAGAATTGCTACTTAGAATTTGGGTTAAACCATCGTGCATGAACGAAGGGGGGGGACGACAGGAAATCTTGACTGGGATGTAATGGAGTAGGACCACTGGAAAGCCTGGGCGAAAGGGGGGAGGCATATTCCAATTTTATAATGTTACCGTGATAATGTTGTGATTTGATGTGTGCGCGGTGAAAATTCGTCCTTCGAGAGAAACGGAAATTAACATAGCATTCCAGGTGAGTGTTCCCTTATTCACATCTCGCTGGAAAGTGTCGCTACCACGGCTCGCCTCCTGGCAACGGGCACACGCGGGTCCTCCTCCCGGGGACATCTCACTCCGGTATCCGTTCTTCTCCGCTTCTGTCCCCGAAGGCTGGCTGGTAAACCCACGTCGCGTCTGGCCTGGCAGACAGTGAGCTCCCTTTCCACCGTAAATGTCGTTTTTCCCAGCGCAACAAAAGCGGATTATTCACGATGTTTACAGCATGGTGTAAAACCCGCGGAGAAATATTGGTTTTTACCCCATTATACTGGAGGACCGCCCGTGCTTCGTGAAAATGAAAAAAGGATACAATGCAGCATGCATGTTCGGCATTCTTCGGGAGCACCGCACCGTTGGTATTGTATCTCCTTTATTCAAAATATGTTTGATATAATTTATAAACGTGTAACGAGATTATAGGCCTCGGCTTCTGATTGTGTCGACCAGCCCTATCATCTGCCGAGCGATTTAATTGTTACATTGTTAACGGAGCTAGCAGAACTTGGAAATGAACGTTTGCCCAAGGCGGGCCCGAGTTGTCTTTTATCAGACAAAGCACCAAGATTAATCTAATTTAGCGTTTGTTTTTGTGTGCTTGCGGCCGACGTCGTTGTTCTCGCTCTTAGCCGCCGTCCACTGCCTCCCTCTTCGGGGAAGACTTTGTTTGCGCTGGCCGAGGCTCCATGAATGCGAGTGCTGAAGTCCTCCCTTCCCCCCAGTTCTCTGGCGAAACAGGAACAACTTCTTTTAGGAAAAAGAAAAAAAGTTCCTGGAGTTTCAAGCGCCATGGAATTACTTTGTCCGCCAAGAGTTGTCCAGAGAGGCGCTGAGATTTCAGGGGTGGAGGGAGGGGGGAAGCCTAGTCCCTGCAATTGTTACGTGCTTTAGGTTTATTTGCAGAGTTTTAGGTTTGTAGATGTCTGTGCATATTTTAGGACGACTTCCTCGAGTGGGCCCGCTTGTGAGTAACTTGTGGCTTTGTGCTGTCTTACCTTTGGCAAGACCAGAGAGCTGGTACGAACATGGTGAAGATGGTGTTCAGGGATAACGTTTTTATCTGGTTTGTTTTTACGTGGCTCAGGAGTGAAAGGATCCACAGGTCCTTTTCAGGCTGAAAATGTGAAGCAAATTCCATTCCTCACCTGGCAGTTATTTGAATTCTTTTTTAGTTTAGTCACTTTGGGGGTTTAGTCTTTAGTCTATTTTTACCTCTATTTTAAACAAGCCAGTCCTTAAAATATGCCAGCTTCCCATTAAAGGTGTGTAGCACCTCGTAATAATTTTTCGGGGGAACCTCAACAGCCATTGCCTCTGTTTGGCCATGAGACTTTAACCTGGTGTTTCTTATCCTCACTGAGTTTCTGTGAGTCTTTCCTACAAGCGGTTAGGGGTTTAGTGTGTTGTCCAAAGACAGTTGTGGATCATACATACCAGTTGCTGAATCTGAACTGTGCAGCTTCCTGTTACAAGAGCCTGCTATCTTCAATTGCTAGGCAACGCTGCTGCCTGCCATTTTTGTATGTGTTTTGCATTGTCCTTAACCTAATGTATCTTTTCTCTGCTCGCAGCTCGTGCCTTGCAATCACGCGTCGGAATCTAAAAAAAAAAACCCAACCTTTTCGCACAGTGGCTATTTGTAGGAAGGAGAAGTCCTAAGAAAGCACTTGATAAGAGCATCACAGGCTGTCTTGTAATCCCTAATGTGCACACTGGTCGATAACTGAAGTATAAATGAGTGTCTGGGTTACTGTTTGTCCCTAATGACATCAGCTGTGCTCTGGATATGTGTTTACTACTTGTTGGCCTTGTCAACAAGAGCGACGGAGTGCTTTTCCTTGCCATTTGCTTGTTTGTGTGTCACCCGATGAGCAAAGTTCTTTCCCTGTCTTCCAGGTGTGAATGACTTGTGGCTGTAGGTCGTTGTGAGTGGCCCAGGTTCCTGCACAGCCTCTGTGGCTGACTGGGAGGAGTCGAGTGGAGAGCAGACATCAGTGCCCAGGGGACCTGAGGCCTGGTTCTCCATATGAGGCCCTGCTGAAAGGGCAGGGGGGCTTCTGAGGTAACCCAGCTCAAATTTGACTCCATCTCTCTTTTTGTTCCCCTCATCCTCCCCCTCTATAACACAGTTCCCTCACGTATGTGTCCCCCATTCTCTCAAAAAGTGTGTTTCTGTGAGTAATTGGGTGTTAATATTGTCTGCTATCGTCATTATTTTCATACTGATGCAGAGGTGTATTTCAGTATGAAAGAGCGGTGTGAAGGAAATCACTGAGTTGTAGTGGCCTATATTTACAGTGTATTGCTTGCTTTAAGCTTCTCGAGAGTGCATATACTCATTCTTCCACGAGGTACCCTCAAAACCTGTTGCAGTTTGTATTTTATATATCCTAAAAATGTCATTCATCTTTCAAACTCTGGATGGAGATGGGAGTTTTATTTTTTGGAGAAAACTCACCCTGAAGCTGTAAAGTCTCTTGTTTTTTCTGCTTGTCGGGGCTTAAAAAAGCCAAATGAAAAAGAACGGCACACGTTTTCTTCCAAGCTTTTGTACATTTTCCACATTAATTGAATCACAGCATCAGCCATGAAGCCAACGTGGCTTTCAAAGACTGTCTGGTGCCATAAATTGATAACTTTACTCTGCTCTGATGCAGCGAGCTCTGCTTAACACTGGTCACTATCTCTTTGACATTTATCTACGGAGATGCCTGCATTCTGATGAGATGAGGCTTGGAATTGCGGCGAGGTTGCTCAGCCGCTGATGGGTTTTTGGGAAGGATGGCCTCGGAGCGGCGGCACTTTTCTGGGCCGCCTGAGAAGTGTTTGGTCTCGTTCTCTGATCTTCTTATACCGAGGACATAACATGGTCAGGGCGCTCCTCCTGAGAATGCTGTGCACACTGTTTATTTATCTGCTATCTAATCCGAAGAGTGTTAACCAAAAACCACAGCAAGGTGAAGGGCGCCGAGAAAAGGGCATTGATGTAAAGCGGCAAAGGGTTTATTTTTGCCCCTCTGTGTTGGCTTCTCATGTTTCCGTGCATTTGTTTGCTTCATGGGTTTTCTAATTAAAACGCGCTGGGCCTGTGTTGCGAATGACACGGAGCGATGTTGGGAAGATGGTTTGTCTCTTTGCTTGTGTAGTGGCAGGCGGGGGGTGGTCCCCTCCTGAGTCATACAGTAGATTAGACTCCTCCGAGTCTGTTTTTCTGTAGCTCTAAATGTTTATTTTCACACTGCTGGGTCTTATTTTGTTATGCCTCTCTCATACTCTTGAAAGTATTTCCATTAAGGCAACCCATTGGTTTTCCATTTACCTGCGACTCAGACTAAGATGTCTATTCACAATTCATTAAGGAATATATTTCATCTGCTGAATGACTCCTACAGTAGCCAGGCCTCCATAGTACAGTAATTATGTAGGATTCCCAGAGGAGGGGCAAAAACACAATTTGGCATTTAATGTTTGTTTAAGCACTTTGTGGCCTGAAAGTGTGCATATTAGTCTGTTGGTTTAGTCAAAGCTTGATTGGATCTTACTTAACCTGTAAGAAAAACTGTATTCGGGTATTTGGGAATCGATGCACTTCAACATCACAAAATTGCTCTAAAGAGTAAAAATTGTAATGCACAGGCTTTCTGTACGGTATTGCAATGTGAGGGTGTGATGTGCACAGTAGTATTTCACAGATTCAACTTCCTAAAGCCTATTTAGTTTCTTTCACTATATAAGACATTTTAGAATCCCTCAGTAAACAGACTTGTGTGGGAAAAAATTCAACCTTTTTACATCTCAACAAACGTGGAATAAAAAGCCCTTGTGCATCTTGTGTTTACATTTACCTTTACATCAGAAATCAGATTTCTATTAATCATTTTTGTGTTTTTAAACATGTTTGAGCATTAGATTTGAGAGGGAAACTCCTGCTCACTGGGTCGTAATAGGTTAAACGTCACATATTAGCTGTAAAAGACAGTAGGCCAAGGTTCAATGAAACCTCATTACTGTAACTAGAAGTAGGTTGATTGCAATTTCGGCCTATTTTGCTCTGAATTGTGATCGGCAGCTGACACACCTTAAGTTTCAGTATGACTGTACTTCTCTGATCTATCGACCTGTCCCAAATATTACAGTACTGTAATCAAGGCTGCTTATATTTCTTTTAGTATAGCCAGAATCATTTTTACGTCTTCACTCCTGCAGAGAGTGGACATCAAAGCCAGACTTCTATTAACCAGCATGTGAACATTTTGGTTGTATGAAGAGTGAAAATTGAGCACTGGATAAAGGCAGCACTCAGAGATGTCAATAGCACTCGTATAAAACAAACAGTGTCAGGAAACGAGCAGAAAAAGACAAATCGCGGCTGTTATTTGGTTGACAGTTAATCAAAATCGTAATAATTGTGACATCCTGCTGATCTGGCACATTGGATGAAAAGGAGCTTAATTAATCCATTCAAGTATTAGCCAGATGTTACCAATTCTTATTAATGATTCTGTCAGAAGAAAATTGTGGCCACACAGTTGCACAGTGTGATTGACAGTATCATTAAAATCAGTCACACTCCAGAGGGTCACACGTGGCTTTTCCCGAAAAACAAAAAAGCGAACTGACTGTCATTTTCAGTGACAAAGTTTAGATTGAAGAAATGGTATTAAGTGGAAATTGGGAAAGTAATAATCTTTTTTTTGTCTGTCATTTGTCAAAACCTGAGCAACAAATTGTGTTACATGCTGGAAGCAAGTTTGGACTGGTGACAGCGAAAATGTAAATTGGAAGATGAGTGGGAGTCGATAATATAGTGAAGAGACACCAGGATGGATAATGCTCGCCTGCATGGTAGTTTTCAAAGCCAAAACTAGTTTAGGATGCTGTCAGTTGACGAAGTAACAGAAGTGAAATTCAACCGAAAGCCACTCATGCCTGAAAACCCTCTGAAATAGCTGTAAAATTCATTCCTCTTTAGTTAGTTTCTGCTGAGTTCTGCGGATAGATCTCAGGAAAAGATGCATTTTTGTGGTAATATTAAAGGAGTCGATAAAAAGCTTGAGGACATCGTGTGGGGGTAAAAAAATCCTTTAGGCTTCCCGATATCAGCCTCCGGTAGGTCAATGCAGCCTATCACTGCATGTCTGTGTATAAATGTGTTTTTCTATTAGCTGAATTTCACCTCTTTGTGTGGAGGGTCAAGTTTTCTTAACTGTGGGGATTGGCACCCATAGAAGATCCTCAGGGATGTCTCTGCCTAGTCAGAATGTACCGATCCATCTGCTCTCATTTTCCCTGGCTGTGATTGACAGTCATGACTCACACTTGCTGCATCTAGCAGAGGGGGTCCTCTCAAACAGAATCCCTCTTGGATGGAACCCGTGGGCCGCTGCGGCTCGTATTGGCGTCATATAGCCACGTGAAACATAAATTAGGCAGGCCGAGGTTATCCCCAGTGACCAGGTGGACCAATGAGGCTTGGGAGCTATACCATTTACTAATATATTATTTATCTCAATATGGTATTGGTGTCATTGTTTTTATAGAAAATGGCCACTATTCATTTAAATGAGCCCACCATACATCTCCAATTGACCAACTATGTCGCCCTTGTATGTTATTTTTCACACTCCATGAGTGATTTCCAAAATGTTTATTTTAAATTGGAGTTTTGAATGAAATTGCTTCTGTTTAAAATCAGCTTTTGTTGAAATTAATGGTTTAAATAAAACTAATAAACCACTGTAACTGAACAGACAAAAGTGTAAAGTAATGATGAGATGTGTGGGAGGAGTAAGTTCTGCAATTAGGGGACCACAGGTTCATCTACACTAAAGTTTCCTGAGTTTGTTTGGACTCAAATAGCTTTAGACGGTTTAGGCTATAATGTCAAAAGTGTCCCCGTGAATGGGGTGTGCTGTGTTTATCACAGAAGACTAAACAGGAGCGTTGTTATGAGATGGAAGACGGCACATTAATCCTTATCATGTTTTGGTTACTGCCAAAGGCCATAATTGTAAACTAAAATGTAATTCAATTAATTTTTAAGAACTACTCATAAACAAGCTGCATCCAACTCTGTCAGATAATCCATTTGCTTTTGATAGCCTGTTTAGTTAACACTGAGTAAGTTTTAAACATGCTAGATAATCACAAACTAATGACTCCTGGGGACAGATCCTCTCATAACTCACTGTAATAAAGACTTGCATTGCTGTCTCTTTGTTTTGTCGTCAGAGGTTTTGGAATTATTTGGGCCGGTAGTTGTCAATATTATGCATTTTTATTAACCGTTGAACAAATGTTGTTGACAATTTAACTATCAATTGTTTTGGATCATTGTCATTCTACCGGTATAGTAAAAAAACAACTGATCGTTTAATCTTTATTACACACACATTTATTACATAAAGACTAACAAACATTCTGTTGATTTAAAATGCTCTAACAAAAAAAGAAAAAACGTTATGCTTCTATTTTCCTGTGGTGGGTTCATTTTAAATGTGATCAGCCATATTTATAACACTTTAACACATAAATAACAGCATTATCCAGGCTCTCCACCTTTTATGCTTTTCTCAATGACAATCATCTTAAATAAAGCTGGGAAACCTTTAATTTAAAGTCTTTGGCCTATAGCCGAAGCTTCTCTGTGATGGTAGCATGAAGCAGCTGTGTTTGCTACAATTTGAACACAATTCTGTTAAACTGTTCTTTTATTTAGTTAATAAAATATGTATTTTCATTTTCGAACTCGGTAGAGGTAAAAGATTTCTTGTCCATAACAGAATTGCGGCCGGTACAGCTGTTGTTTTGTATGTTGCGCAGCTCGCCGTGATGCGTGTTTCTGGGAATGTGCGCGGTTGAAAGGTCGGCGGTTGGATTCCTGGCCTCCTCTGACAAAGTGTCCTTGGGCAAGATACCGAACCCTGCGTTGCCTCTGAGGAGCACATCGCTGTGTGTGTGGATGTTGCTTGTTGTGTTAAAGCAGTTTTGAGTGGTCAGCTTGACCGGGAAAGCGTTATACAAGTACGGTCCATTTACCATATCATGCTGTATGAGGGCGATACGATGCTGTGAGGGGAAAACAGTAGTAGTGTTATGTGTCGCTAGATGTGCTGTTCAGTCTCATCGTCTCACCTTCAGTCAGAGGGAAGTTGAAACATGTCTGAAAGTGAGCTCCCCAGATTTATAGAACAGCTATTGTTATTTATGTCATGCCTGAAAATGGTTTTAGGTTCACACAACTATGAATAAAGATGATAATTATAATTTGATTCAAGATGATCATGATTTTTGTGTTGGTGTTATCACAGTTTAACAGGGTGCACAGATTGCAATAAATGACCAAAACACTATTCTAATTGCTGAAATTGCCTCTTGTAGTATAAAACCCTCTTTTTTTCAAGGTGCTGTGAAAGATTTGAATGGCAACAACTGGAGATATACAGCCAAAGTTAAAGCGAAGAGGATGGCGTTCAACGCGTCGGTCTAGGAGGGATCAGGGAACATATAAAAACTGATTTACAGACCGGGTCATCGCCCTGTTTATCTGAGACTCATGGACATTATCCTGATCTTTTTGTTTGCTGTCTTTTTGCAGTATGGCACCATGTAGGTAACAGCTAGTTAAATAGGCTCTCTGCAGTGGTTTCATCTTGAGGAGGAACCTGAAAGAGGCTCCGACAGAAATGTGCACAAGTGAGCTGTGACTCATGGGAACAGCGCTTGCCACGAACTTCAGCGTATCTCAGACATTATTAGGACAGCTAAGTACTGCTGCATGTGGGTATTTCTCCAGCACGAGTATGTGCGTGTATATTGCTCTGTGGTTGTATATTTAATTGGGCAGGTCTTAGCCAGTGTGTTTAAAATTCCATGGGAATGACACACCAGTGCAAACTGGGGTAATTCATGGAAACAATCTGGCTTATATTCAGGGCTAATTTTGTGGCATGATAAAGCAAAGGAAGTACAACCCCATCTATTGTGCACTTATTGTGTGTTTTTGTGTGGACTTCCTTGTGTAAAATGCAGTTATGCGTGTTTGTTGCTGTGCCAGTGATGCCAGAGTTGTATCACTTGGTTTGTCAGGCTGAGAAGCCGGTTGCCTTCTTCCTTCATGCACAATAGCACTGAAATGCTTTAGATGTCTGCACTTCATATTTCCATGGTGATGTTCTGTTGTGCGGTTTTGTGTATATGAGCGGAGAGCTATGAACACAAATGCCTTTAACACTTTATCTCGACGGTCTGCACAGCCTCTGAAAAGCCCGGCCGTTGGGATTTCCCACAATGCTTGCAGTCAGAGGGAGACGTCCTCCCAGCATGAGCAGGGGAGGAATGTGGCCCAAGTGTGGGAGCAACCGTCCGGATGGAGGGAGGGAGTCATGGACCAGAGAGCATGGTCAAGAAAGGGAGGAGAGAAGAGGTCTGCACAGAGGGCAGCATTTTCTCTGAGGCGGGCGGTGTTTCTGTGTCTGCTTTTTACTCGTTACTGTCATACTACGGCAACCGTTGTTTGTATCAGTAGAGAACATTAGTTCTACAACCTTCCAACCAGGGATCAAAAAGATTAATCCAGTTTGAAGCTATCCTCAGGTTGTTTAGGTTGCATGGAGAAACAATACCCAAAGACAAACCAGAGACAGTTAATGGGCATCATTAACATCAAAGCAGTGTCATTTTGTGTTTCCATGCTTCAATTTTATCCTCGTATTAGAAATGCATAGTCTATCGCTGTGCCACACACCAAACGTTGTTGCGTCGGAGCTTAGATACTCGACCCAAATGAGTCCACGCTAAGCCACAGGCAGAAAAATGTACTATTTCACAGGAGGACAATGAAGCAGACTGCCCCTTTCCGCTGAAGCCGCTCTGCTTAGCCATGCTAACATTTGCCGGTCTGCCTATTAGCAATAGCATTTTCGCTCTTTCTTTTTTTTCAGAGCCAAGTTGTGATGTAAAGGATAAGGTTAGCTTGGGTTAAGCATGTTTCTTGTTATTTTGGCTGTATATTTTTAGCATCCAGATTAGCAGTACTGAGCACTTGTTTTCATGCTAATGATAGTCTTCCCAGAGGCGGGCCATGTGAGGGGCTAGTGTGAGCTCAGTAAGCATATTTATGAAGTGCTGGAAATTTTTATTCAGATTTTTTTTTCTATTTGAATTTTATTTAAATTTGGGCCGAATCCGCCCAAAAGTAGCCCTGATTCATGCGCTTTTGTCTGTTCATTTTGGCAGTCGCCCACACATTTGATTCTGACTAAAAAATCAGCCCATTCAGACTGTGTGCCAGCCAGCCATCAGGCTTTTTTTTAAAGACAGCGTGTCTGTCAAAAATCACCATTAAAGTCATGTGGAGACACCTTTGCATGAATTCGATTATCTGTGTCTGTGCATCTATGCCGGTGTTTCTGCCTTTATGCTCAGTGGAGATCTGAGCACTTGCATGCAAGACACTCCTTCTTTGCAAGAGGTGCAGAGACAGAGGGCAGTTGGACGGAGATAGAAGTGCAGGGTGAAGTGTGTGAGACGGAGATCAGAGCTAGCCAGAGCACCGAGTGCCAGTCCTGCTGCTCGAGCTGGCCGCCGCGCATGGCACCATGCCCAGGCGGCTCTAGCAGATGTGTCACTAGTGACTCAGCTGTGTGCGCGTGCTCACGTCTGGGACACAGACACCCACCCGCACACTCTGAAAAGAGCGACTTGTGTAATGACCCCCACCTTCCACTGGTAAATCTGTGTCACTCCTCTCTCCCAGCCTGTTTTCATTGCCACCTCCATCATTGTGATGGACACGGTGAGGCTCCTGTCACCACACCATGATATGACTGGATGTGACATCACACACATGTCGCCTCCCTGGGGATGGAGGGGCATCGTCTGGCGACCAGATGAATTGAACTAAGGGTGGGGGATGTCCAGGACACGCTAAATAGCGGAAAGAGCTGAGGCAGAGTCGGGGGCAGGCCTAAATTCTCAAGAACAAAAGCCAAAATGGGCGCAGATAGACAGAGATGCCCAGATTTAGCTCACATGGAGCTAAAAGTGTGCAGAATGCAGAACATTTCTCAAGTCTGTAAATATTTGTGAGGTTTGGTTTGGACCTAATCAGGAGCCCGGTCACAGCACTCTTCATGTTAGCGTGTCCTTGCCCTGTCAGCAAGACGCATTATGTCAAATGCGACACGTATGTCGTCACAGCTCTATCTTTAGTGACACTCGGCATTCTTCACATTCTGTCTGTGCCAAATGCAAATTGAGGCAGGGTGTGGCCTGCTGGGACAGGGCTCTCAGGAAGTCACCTCAACAGGTGAGTGTTTCCTCAAACAGAGCCATGTGAATGTCTAACCTTTACCTGGAAAGGTAGCTTCTTTATTATTTTGAAGCAGTTTAAATGTTTTCTTCTCTCTCCATAAATGCCTCAGGTTTGTGAGGGAGGCCAGTTTTAGTTGGGTCGGGATTTGTGAAAAGCTAGTCTTTGCTGCATCACAAAGAAATAGTATAGGTAGTTTTAGGACAGGTGGGTTTGATTGATTAACAAAATCGAACTCCACCGTAATCCACCCCTTTGTTTGGGTTTCTTTGGATATAAGAAGTCGCTAATGTCTACCAGACTTGCGTCCAGACTGAGGGTTGACTTTTATCTTCTGTTTTTCATAAACAAGATGATGACAAATCCCAATATGCTATTATAGAACAATACAGGTGGCCTCTTTTCAATAGAAGTAAGTAGGCTCCATTTAAAGGTGGCCTCCTTTGAAATGCTTTGATAGCAGCCGCTTACAACAGCTTCATTCAGGCTATAGAAAACATTTGGAGACAACATGTAATCTCCTAGGCGATACAGATAATATTGACTTCATAGATGATCTTTAAAGTTGTGCTCTTGTGAGAAGAGATGGGGAGGTTTTTTCTCTCTGCTGCCTTTTCACAGCACGCGCTCCTGTGCCTTTTGTGTATTCTTGCAGAAAACTGTGAGGAGAGCTGGAAATAATGCTTCTGATATTACCCTAAACAAATAATGGGCTAAAGCCTTTCTTGAGATGGAGGTCTAGCAGACGGAGAGCGGGTTGGGGAGCTACAGAGCCAGAACGAGCGAGCAGCCCTCCATTGTGACTGAACTGCAAAATGGGATTTGCATAAATAAGGCTGAAACATCAGCAGGCCCTTTTACAGCCAGCAGCAGGGCTGAGATGAGCGAAGAGCGATGGGGTGTGCACTCGCACTTGTGTCCCTTTCCCCATTTAAAAGCGGTAGCCCCCGCTTGGCAGCAGGGCCAGGGCTCCTTTCTTCTCGAGGCTCTGTCACCTTACCAGTGGAGCACACAGGTAGATCCCACACGGATATAAATTACTCCTCTTCCCCTCAGAGGAATTTGGGTGACGTAGCACTGAAGACTCTGCTCTGAGCAGACAGCGTACGCTGACTGTTACATAAGCATGAAAGGAATTGCTTCCTTTTTGTGCCACCCGCATTAGAAGACCCATATCTAATTGAGCTATTTTCTGCCCTCTTTTATGTGGAACTTCATATTGGAAGCAAAACGCTAACTTTTAGTGTCTCACTGCCCGCCCCCCCCTCTTTTGGCTTTTAGTGCATGCTGTTGGTGGCAACCCTAATGTGTGTGTGAGCCAGTTCTTTGTGACAGCCGTGTCAGCAAGCTCTCCCATTAGCGTCTCATTGGGGGAAAGTTGAAGAGGGAACGGGTGATTGACAGTTTGTGCTTTGTGTGTCTTAGTAAATGCACATGCCTCACATCGCGCATATTTGTGTATGATTGCAATAATTTAGGCTTAGATGACTCCTCTGGATGGTACGCTCTAAGAATTATGCCTTAATTATGCCAAAAAATAAAGTGTTTTTTTTTAAATTCTTTTGTTATCCAAACCCCAGACTAAATATTATCTGATGTATTAGAATATTGCAAACCACACACAGATCAGCTTAAAAAGAAAAGGCAGCTTAAGTCAAGATGAACATCAGGCTACTGTGCCAAAGACTTCTCTGATGGCCTCCAAAGCTTTGTTATGAAGGAGAGGAGGATGGAACAGACCATATTTGTAAGTTTCCGGGAAGGAAAATCACAACCTGTTTCAGCAGCTGTAAGCAGGTTGTGTGGATCTGTTAAAGTAAACATTGCTCCTAAACTGGTTCAGTGACATTGAGTCAGGGCTGCACGATAGTGATGTCATTCAGCCCAAAATAAAAAGGTCTGATAGACAGGGCAGTTTAACACAGAGAAAAGGTAACAAGTACAGTTATTTTGAAAGCAGTGGTTTAGCGTAGGTTGTTCCATAGCACATCACTGCTAATGAAACCCTCTCTGTTTCCTGACGGATGACCCTTATGTTGCTGCTTTTCTCCGGAAAATCTGTTTTTGAGACCACGCAGGACCATAGGAGAGAAGTTTAGGGTTTTTGTCAGACTTGGAATGCATAGCGGAATCTCTGTATTCTCTCTAACCGGTATGGAGAATCAGCAGAGACACACCCACTCTGATTAGGGATCTGTGAGTGGGAGTGGAGAGACCGGCGTACAGGAAGAGGAGGGCTTTAGAATAAAAGGCCAGGGCCCGAGCAGAAGGGTGTTTGCTTCTCTCCTCTGTCCCGAGATCACATTGGATCTAGCTGGAGAATCAGTTACCTTAGAAATAAAGCAAATGAAGCGACTCCCCCCCTCAGCATGCCTGACAAGAACATGCTATCTTTTATACAATCTCCTTTTTTGTTTTGTGCTACACTGCTGATTTCCTCCATTATTCAGGCTAGTGTTTACATCTTTATGTACAAAAAACATTTTCCACAAGCTTACCAGTGATCCAGCAGCAGGAAATCAGATGTCTTTGTTGGAAATTCAGCAGATGTTACCTTGGATTTTGGTCCTCTTATCAGTATTCATTTTTTAGCACTGCTGTCTTCTGTTCACATGATAGTGTCACATGGACACCTAAAAATATTGAATCTGGACCCCAGAAGAAAAAAATAATATCCACTTTCATGATTTTTGAAGAAATGTCCTTGGCTGTGGTGATGTTTTAAATGGCTGAACATTCATTCTTGTCCCTTTGCTGGTCTCTTTCATCTGGCTGCACATTCGTTTTGTGTACTTTTTGACAAAATAAGTTACACCCAGATAATGTGTAGTTCAGTCAGAGAAACCACTCACTTTTGCTTAATTTATGAGTTGGAAGGCCTGTTATTTAACCACACAAACTGAATGATGGTTCAGAGCAGCAGATCAAATGCTGAAATATGATACTATACAACATAAGATTGCCAGATCTTATCCCATTTGCATGTATTATTTTTCCTTCTGTGGTTAAGAAAATCAAACATTTCTGCGTTCTGTTATTACACGTGATTTGGGTCAGAGTGGGTGTCCGACTGGTCTTCTCCAATCTGTTAAGTAGGCCGTTGCTCCACTTTTATGAGCAAGAAAGTCAGTGGGAATACCAAACTTTCTCTTTTTTTCTTGTCACTGTCCTCCCTTATTGCATTAGTCTGACCAAGCGCGCTCTTAAATTCCTGTAAACATGGTACCTGGGCTGAAATCATATAAAACAAGGCTTCACAAAACTGGATTAACACGCACAGATAAGGTGGTCGGGTTTAAATCCCTCAGGCGTTTATGTGCTTAACAAGATTCAAACTGGTCTGGGCTCTCTGTAAACACTGGATGGTGAAGTGGAGGCATGTTAATACAGCCTGATTTCCAATAAAGCTGCTGCTATTTTAATATTTTAAAGTTTCTTTTGGCAGATGGCTAAATGTGTTAATTATGACTAAGAACCAGTCAAGTCATAAGACTGCGTGTCAGCTCGTGAGTTATAGCAAACGCAAGCGAGAGGTGGCAGAAAGCGGTGAGTCTGTAGCGTTACGACAGCGGAAACCCTTCAATAACTCAATTCTCCTCTCATGCATGGATGTTAGGAATGGATGTTAAGAATAGTGGTCCGAGTTGCGGTTCAATTTAATTAAGTTTAACTGAACCTTCATTACTGCAAACTAAATTGAGTAGAAGCTCTTTGGTGGCACTTTAAAGTATGTTAGGCATCCTTTAGCCCACACCAGGATTACTGGTGTACAGTTCATTGTAAGAAAGCTAATTTTAAAGCTGAATAGAAACGCTGTTTGACTCAAAAACCTGAGTTTACGCACACCTTTTGTGTCCAACAATGAGGCCAGAAGTCGAGTGAAGAGCCTCCCCTCCCCTGTCACACAGCGTTTTAAAGGTTAGCCTAATCAGTGTAATTTGGATACTCAAGCCTCTTCAGCTCCCGCGGAGAGGACGGCTTCTGTTTGTGTGCAGCAGCGATCGGCGGCCGCGGCCGTCTCCCGTGGACCAGAGACAGGCGAGCGCTTTGCTGCAGAAGCAGGAGTTGGTGTGTTTGGCTGCCCCCTCTCAAACACTCCACCTCCCTCTCCCCAGGGGAACTCTGGAGCCAGTTACAATGTGGAGTGTTTTGGAAGAGCTCCTAAATATTTTCAGGATGACAATGTAATCTGACTGACTGGCCCGCTCTCCTGAACAGGATACTAGCACAGTCCTCTTTCTACATATAGCGAGCTGCTTTGGATCCCAGCACCCACGCCTTTTCTCCACACGACAACATCCTTATGGTGCTGACTGACTGATATTTGATTTTTGTAGGCCATTCGCTCTACTGACATTTCACAGATTAACATGTCTGCATTGTGTGGGAGAAACGAGATAGATCATCTTTTAAAGTGGGCCTAACCAACTTTCAGGCCCCACAGCGATTCAGAGACAGGGGCTGAAATAACCCCTGTTAGTACCACACCTGAATCGGCAGGCACCTTTTTTTTTAGAAGCACAAAGTCCAGTAAAATCTCGTTCGACTGAGGCTTTCTTTTTTTTTTTTGAGCTGTCGGCAAAATGACCAAGCTGCTCATGTTAAATGAAATTCTTAGACAGCTGCTGCTCTACTAGGCAAAAAGTGAGTGCTTGTGCAAGCTAGGCTTTTTCTGCTGACATATTCCACTGAATGTGGTGTAAGCAAGGAGAAAAGGCACTTTGTCAATGGTGGAGACGAGCATCAGGTGAAACCAGTGTTTGATTTCATGCTGGTTTTTGAAAAATATCAACATGAATTAAAAAGCCTGCATGTCATGCAGCCCTAACAGGAAGAGCTCCTTCTGATCCAGTAACGTCAAAGGAATGAATGAACTATTGGCTTATAGAACTCTGACCTAGGATGTTTCCATAGATATACATTCCCTGTAAATGCCCTTTATCAGTTATGTCCTCCGTCTTGCATGTTACAGACACGCTATTACATAGTCTGATAATTCTAGTCTGATAAACGGATTTTCCGAAGTCTGCTGGAACTGGAACAGACTCGAGCTGCTGGACCTTTGAAAACAAGCTTTGTGGAATAAAAAAAACGTATACAGTCCACATCAGGTGACTCCAATATTCAGTTCGGGCTTCAGGTTCACAAACCAGAAATGCTGTTTTACGTAGCGGCTTTTAATTGAACGTAGTTGAAATCTGACTATCGCTGTACTTTTTAACGTGGCCTCTGGCCCACTCGTCACTGTCGGAGACATTTGAGCCATGTTGATTGGAGGTGATGTTACTGGAGAGCCTCAAAGTGAGAACATTTATGCTACATGACTTTGCACAGCAGAGGCTTAGTTGGGATAACGGAGGTGGTTCGATAACAATAGGTCAGGTCCGCTTAAGTGGCCTGTAATTAAATTTATCGGTAGGAAAAAGACGAGTGTTAGAATTACTTAAATGAAACAGGCTCCCGTGATCTTGACTCGAAGCTGCACTGGAAAACTAGCCTCCTCACAGCCCTCCTATCAGCATTGCATTATAGGACTGATACTAGTGTTTTATTATGTTCAGACTGTGAACCCAGTTTTTTAACCGTCTTTTTTTCTGTCTTTCTCAACAGTGTGCCCAAGGGCCGTTGAAAGCCCCCTTGGGGGAATTTCATAAATACACAAAGAACAAGGAAAGCCTCCTGGACGATTGTTTTTGTTTTTACACACGCTCTCTCTCTCTCACACACACACACACACACACACACACACATACACAAACACACACACACACGCACGCACGCGCACAAACACCCACTGACAAGGACATAGAGAGAATGTTGGAGGTCCAAGAGGAGAGGCCAGCGGCGGCAGGTACAGCAGCGACACATTTCACCAAGAAAGAGCGAGGGAAGAAGGACAGAGACGAGGCCAAGGACAGTCGGGGGAATCTCTCCAACATTGGAAACCCTGTTTCTGGCTCCAGGAACGTGCGCAATAAAACGTCGCTCACACACACAGGAAGCCCCCACCAGCTCATCACTCCACCCTGTTCTGTAGTCCTGGGAGCCCCATCAATGCACTCCAATAGGCTAAAGAACTCCCCGTCCACCAACACACAGAGGTGAGTGGACTTCACAACCTGTGGGTCAGAGTTGTCATGGTGCTGATAAATGAGCACTGGTTTGTGGTGTGTTTTTGTCCCATTTTTACAGCGGGAACCTTTTTTGTGAACTTTTAAGAGAAATGAGGACTAAATGGAAACGGTTTGCATTCTAATCCTTTCAGATGAACTGGGACATTCAGGACAGAGTTTCTGCTTTGGATGTTTCTGATAGGTCACCCAGAGTTTTATTTCCTCCCTCGCAGGCTTGGTCTCCGTCCTCATTTGAGCTGCTTGGTTGGTCCAGAGTAAAGAGAGAGTGCAACTATATTGAGATTTAGAGTAGTTGTATTTCTTTTTTCCCTGTTAACTTTCTGCAAAAGTGGGTTGATCATACATTGTAAATTGGGGTTTAAATGTAATTCGACAAGCATCCCTAGTGTTCACCGCAAAAGTTTACCTGTTGAGTTATATCAGAGCAGCCTCTGAGAAAGGCAAAACAAGTTTTACCTGTGGTGTGCATGAACTAGGTGCAAAACCAATGTTGTGTAAATATGAAATTAGCGGCCATCTTAATAATTCTGAATGATCCTAATTTGCGATCGCCAGCTGTTCTTGGGTCAGAGAGTACACTGGGTTTGGATTTTGTCCCTGCTGACTCATGGTTCTGGAGTCTCTGGAAACAGCAGTTTGAACTGCCAAAATTCTGGTTGTGCCTTTTTTTCTTCTTCTTCTTGTTGTGTGACTGTGTGCACACATATACAGTGTGTGAGGCTGCGGCTGTACTTTTTGGACATGTTGGCATTCGCTTCACGCTGCTTGTACAAGTGTTCGTGTGCGTATGAAAATGAGAGAAAGGGATGAGGGTGTGGTGAGGGAGTTTTCTGCCAGTTGGATGCGTCCTGCTTGCCTGAACTGCTCTCATAACTAGTAAGCAGCAGTCATTTGTAGATGGCCTGTGTGTCTGCAGTCTGTTCCAGGTCTAACTGAGTTAGTAACCAGTTCGACGTTCATAAACATTTACGTCAACTACTGGATTTCATGGCAACATTGTGTTTAGTGGGTGCAGGGGGATGTTGGACCTCATGGTTAACCAGATGTCTAGTTATGTAGCCCTTTATGTGAGCTGGTTAATGCCCAACTGCTGAGTATGATTACTGGATGAGTCAACATAAAATCAAGTGTGTTTAGTTTTATTTGCTCCATCCACCCTTCACTCTGTGCATTTCTCAACTAGAAATGTGATGATAAGATATTCAGGTCTTTACATTGCAACTCAAGCGGGTTTAAATTAAACTGCATCTTTCCCTCGTCTTTCAGCCCTAAACCTAAGACGGAGGCCATGGTACGATCACCTCCTGTCATGTCCCCCTCCACTGCCGCCCAGATGGACTCTAAAATGCCCAATCAGGGTAAACCAGGGAGCACAGGCAGCCAGTCACAGGCTTCTCCCTGTGACCCCAAAACCCTGAGTGCCAAAGGGTCTCAAAACGTTTCAGGGGGAATGGGGCTGAAGAACGGACAGGGTCTGACATCAGGAGCAAGCTCGAAGGTGAAAGTCAAAAGGGAGAGAAGTAACTCTGTGGAGTCATTTGAGCAGCCAGATAGTGGCACACCCACCAGTGAGGAAAAAGGTAAGACCCACCACTGGAATTTTTCCTTTTTGCTTCAGTCCACCTAAAATCATTTCTTATTTCGGGAAGATTGTCAGCATGAAATTTGCCTTTATTCTGTCTTTGAATGGAAGATTATATTTGTATTGTTTGCAAAACACTGCAACGTGCTTTTATTCAGGGCATTGCAGTTCTAAAATTCAGGGAAACAGAGCTGCGGAGTAAGATTCACTGAAACAAGAGGCCCAGACATCTTGAAAAATGTACCTTTAGGCTTCTTCCCGTCTCTCACACTGATAAACGCAAGTCCACTGATGGCTCTGTGTGTGTCTGTGCAGATAGTAGCAGGGTGAAGAGGATGTGTGTGGCGGAGAGGAGGCAGCCATACAGTGGAGCTGACTGGTGCTCTGGGGGAGAAAGCGATGAAGATGACAAAGGATTCTTCAGTAAGTGTGTTAACATGCACATCCAAGCATCCATGGTTATTCCTTTGCTGATCACCTAAACTCAGCGACAGCTTAACAGTAAAATGATATTCCCGATCAGCCTTTTCTGCTCTTCAATCCACGGTATTTCCATTTTCTTTCCTTAGACTGTAACTCCAGTGATGTGAAGCCCCAGGACTCTGTCACACATTCTACCTCCAATGCTGGACTCAGTCGTTCCTCCACACCCTCCCACAATATGCTCGGAGGTCAGGGCTCCACAACAGAACCCGCCAGTGGCCAGAAACCAGGATCAAAACTTGTTTATGTCTTCACAACAGAAATGGCGAACAAGTAAGGGATCAGCTGTGAGATCAGACACTGATTCTCATTTTGGATTGGCTTATATAATTTACTGTGTAAAATCTTCTTAACAGAAATTCATTCTGAATGATCATAAGGTTATTAAATTGCCATATGAACACAGGTATACACTGAGATCCATTCACTCTCAGGGGAGCTGAAGATTAAGGATGTGTGTTCATGTTTGTTTTGTTCGTTGACCTTGAAATTCCAGTTATGTTCCAATCTAGTATTCATTAATTCATTAAAATGCCTCTCAAACACACAGTAATGTGTCTGATAACTGATATCTGACTATTTTATTGTTCTCAGGGCAGCTGATGCAGTTCTAACTGGCCACACAGAAAACATTATCACCTTCCACATGAAAAATATCTCCAACAGCAAGGATAAAGCTCATCTCTTGGTAAAGATGAACATGCTCTTGATACATTTTTTTATCCAAAGAAAATTATTAGAATCTAAAGTTTTTTTTTTACTAAACTGCTTCTTCTCTTTCAAAGAACAACACAACGGGCATCCTACGAAATGACTCCAAGCCTCCACAGCAGCCTCCATCCCATGCTCAAGATCAAAGTCACCAGCCTGGATCGAAGCCGTCCTTACCTGGAATGGCAGAGCCAGCACAATCCCAGCCTTCAAATCAAGGGAGCCAATCTGGTGTTATTCCACAGGAAGGGCCATCCTCAACCGGCATGGAACCCAAAAATATTCCAGGCAATAGCCCCAGCAACACTACTGCCCCAGTTGACCAGGCGTCCGTCAACCAGTCTGAGCCAGGCCTAAACCCTCCCACATCGGTTGAAGGAGGGCAAGGTGGCGGCTCTAGTGGAGCAGGCCTCACACCCCAGCAGCAGCAGCAACAGCAGCAGCTCGCACAGGAGCTGCTGAACATGGAGGCCAACACAGAGGGTCTGTCCCAAGAACAGTTGGAGCATCGCCAGCGCTCCCTGCAGACCTTGCGGGATATTCAGCGCATGCTCTTCCCTGACGACCGCGATGCCCCTCCACCTGGACCTCCACAGCCCCATGGGGGACCCCACGATGGGGGCCCAGAGGGTGCACCCCGGCGGTCAGAGCAGGGCCCCCTCCAGGCAATGATGGCACAATCGCAGAGCCTCGGACCACCAGGTGGACCTGGAGGACCACGTCCACAAGGTCCACCCTTTGGACCGCCACATGGTCCGAGGGACATGCCCCCCTTTCCACAGGATGAAATGGGGCCACACATGGGAGGTCCAGGCAGCTGTGGTGAAGGAGATCAGATGACCCCAGAACAGGTGGCATGGTTGAAGTTACAACAGGAGTTTTATGAAGAGAAGAGGAAAAAACAAGAAATGCAACACCGACCACTTCCTCCAGACATGATGATGCACCCCCATGGCCCACGGGGCATGATGCGAGGGCCCCCGCCTCCGTACCAAATGGGCCCAGGAGAAATGTGGGGGGGGCCAGGTGGTCCGGAGCACTACCCGCCGGAGCGAATGGGCATGGGCCCAGGCCCCAGGGGTATGCCTCCACATATGCAGAGGATGCCTGGTTTCTCCGGTATGATGAATCCTGAGATGGAGGGTCCACCGAGACCAGGAATGGGCTGGCCTGATGATATGCCTCCCCGTATGGGTGAAGCGCGGGGTTTCCCTGGAGGGCCTGGAGGAATGTTTGCTGGTCCAGGTGCTCGTGGTGAACGTTTCCCAAACCCTCAGTCAGTCCAAGAAGCAATGTTCCATCAAGGAATGGGTGGAGAGAAGGGTCTCCCCCCTGGGATGATGATGGATGTGCAAAGGATGATGGGACACCAAAGAGGGGGGATGGAACCCGGTAATGGCATGGGTATGTTTCCCAGAATGCCAGGTGATGGTCCAATGAGTCCGTCCTCAAGACTCCAAGGAATGGGGGGTCGGGAAATGGGGCCTGAGTTTGGTATGGGGCCTGGCCCAGGGCCAGGACCTCATATGCACCCTTCTAAATTAAGAGATGCCCCAATGAATATGAGTCCTGAAGAAATTATGAGAATGAGGGGTGGCGGAGGACCTCCAATGGAGAATATGGGCCCACAAGGAAGGCCTATGCAGGTTCCACCCTTCCCTGAGCAGGCACCATCAGGAGACTTTCCAATTGGGCCTGGGCGGCCCTTCCCAGGGGGACCTGGAGGAATGAGGGGTCCGCATGCAGACCAGGCATTTGGTCCAGAGCATAGATCCACTCCAACAGGAGGAAACGGGCGGATGAACCACCTTCCATCTGCTGGTGGTCCCCCACAAGGTCAAAGGGGCCGTAAGCCAGCAGACCTGAATGTCCAAGCAGGAGGGGGGAACTCCCCCAGTGTCAACCCTCTAAAGTCCCCTCCACTGAGGCAAGTGCAGTCTCCCATGATGGGTTCTCCCTCCGGAAACCTGAAATCTCCTCAAACACCGTCCCAGCTGGCTGGCATGCTCACCGGTCCTACAGGCTCCAATGCTCCTCCAGCTCCTCCATCTTCTGCACCAATGAAGTCTCCCCACTCCATGATGGGATCAGCAGGGGCTTCCCCTGTTCACTTGAGGTCACCCTCACTTCCCAATCCCTCTCCAGGTTGGGCTTCTTCACCAAAACCACCCATGCAGAGTCCTGGAGTGCCCCCTCAGGGTGGCAAGCCTCCACTCAGCATAACTTCACCAAACATGATGGGAGGCATGGAGCAGGGTATGTATATCTTCCATTTTGATGGTCAACATTGGGCTCTGCTTTCTCTTAATGCTTTCATCCTCCTTATTTCACTGCACATCTTTGTTAAAATGTTTATACTTGATTTGTGAGTTTTTATCCATATTCCAGTAATTAAATATCACCTAAAAAGGTTTCACTCCGACCATCGGACTTCTTATCACTCTAAAACCGAAACACGGCAAATAATTCAATATAAACTGTGATGTGGTGCATCTCCCATTCAGCACATCTGTGTGTGGGGTGGGGTGGGGTTGGTTATGGTCCAGTGGCTCCCTCTTGTGGCCATATAATGAGCTGAAGCAGATCATACAGTTGAAGACAAAAGTGTGGACACACCTACAGTTTCAAAAATATTTTGTCGGTGTTATGGCTTGTATGATTATT
Source organism: Menidia menidia (assembly GCA_907169785.1). Taxonomy (NCBI): domain Eukaryota; kingdom Metazoa; phylum Chordata; class Actinopteri; order Atheriniformes; family Atherinopsidae; genus Menidia; species Menidia menidia. The sequence continues at coordinate 10,334,349 of CAJRST010001113.1, forward strand.
CACATACTTATATAAAGTGTACAAGATGGAACATCATTTTACAACATGGAGCAAGAGCAATTTTTTAACATCAAATGATTCTCTCCTGTAGGTGGGAACGGTCCTCCCACAGCACCTCCTTCATCAGGGGCTCCATCCGGCTCCATGTCCCTCCCCGGGAATGTCCCGTCTGGCAGCCCCTACACCATACCTCCAGAACCAACATTATCCCAGAACCCTCTCTCCATCATGATGTCACGCATGTCCAAGTTCGCAATGCCCAGCTCCACCCCGCTTTACCACGATGCCATAAAGACCGTTGCCAGCTCGGATGATGACTCGCCTCCGGCTCGCTCCCCCAACCTGCCTTCAGTGAACAATAATGGTAAGACATCTGAAACGTCTGTTTTGTCACTAAACAAGTCTGTATTTGTTTATATTTTTAACGTTGTTTTTTCAAATGTTTTACCAGGTATGCCTATGAATCACCAAGGAAATCCACGCATGATGGGTCCTGGCAACCCCGGATCCATGCCTGCGCTCAGCCCTCTGGGAATGAACCCGGTGGGTTCCCAGCCTCTCTCCCACGGCATGCCGCCACAGATGCCCTCTCCCAATGCCCCGAATATGGGCCCAGGCATGATGTCTCATGGCATGATGATGCCGCCAAATCCCCAAGACCCTGGTATGGTCAACCCTCAAATGATGGCCCAGGGACGCATGGGCTACCCTCACCGAGGCCAGGGATACCCCCTGACCCAGTCCCCTTCCCAGCAAGGCCCTTTCTCCCCACACAATGGCCCTGGCCCCCAGGGTTTCCCTGGTCATCCTATGGGCTTTCAAGGTGAGGGGGGACCTATGGGAGGGCGGATGGGGAGCATGCCTCACGGGGCAGGGGGTGACGGTGGCATGTGCAAGCCCAACACCCCCGGCGGGCCAGAGTTTAACAACATGCAAGGTGGATTCAGCGACGCAGACCTTCATGAGGTGATGCGACCAGGAGCTTCTGGCATTCCTGAATTTGACCTGTCCAGGATAATTCCATCAGAGAAGCCCAGCCAGACTCTGTCATATTTCCCCCGAGGTGGAGGAGACAACCCTGGGGGGAAACCCCCGCACCCCTCCGGCTTCCCCATGCAGGGCATGATAGGAGATGGCCCACCACGGATGGGGATACCCATGCAAGGGATGGGAGGGATGTCGGGTGGGCCCGGTGGGGGAATGGGCCCCCAAGACATGCCGATGGGTAACCCTGGCCACAATGCCATGCGGCCACCAGGATTCATGGGCCAAGGTATGATGGGACCTCAGCACCGGATGATGTCTCCAGGGGGTCCGGGAGGGATGATGCAGGGGAGACAAATGGCTCATCCAGGCCCCGGGGGCTCGCCCAACATGATGATGTCACTGCAGGGCCTTGGTGGCCCCCCACAGCAGACAATGATGATGGGGGGCCAGATGAGGCCACGTGACATGGACATGGGATTTAGTCCAGGCCCTGGAATGTTCTAATCCAACAGAGACCTTGTAACTAGAATGTTCTTGGACAATACGCGAGGATGGAATAAAGATACTGGAGCGCAGCGAGTATTCAGAAAACTGGTGGACTCAAGTAAATGAGGTATAAAATGAGGATGTGCCCAGAAAAGGAACTTGCTGAGGCCAACCTATCACCCAGTAATGTCTTGTGGGAGTTATTCCAATGGAGACTCTGACAGGCCCAGATTGGAGTTTGCCCCATGAACATTTAATTTTGACTCATGAACTGCAGAATGTATGGGATTGTTGTGTATCAATTTCGCAGAACTGTTCATGTGTTTTTTTGATTATCTGACTATAAAGATGACTTCGACATCAAAGAGAAATCAACCTAACTAAAAGTCAGCGTGGAGATGCTACAGTATATGTCTACTTTTTTCAAATTAAAAAAAAGAAAAAAACAAATTTGTCACATAAGTGGTATGGAATAAGAGAAAGGAGGAACAACTTTTGCTTTGTGAAGACTTTAGTGGAAATCCATCATGTCTCACTCCATTGTTTTGACTGTTTCTGTACAGTATATACGTGAGAGTGTGTTTGTGTGCTTGGCAGATTGTATGTCAGTGTGGTATGTATGTATGTGTGTGTGTATGTGTCTGTATGTATAGGCATTCTATCAGTGACCTCTCAACTCCTCTCACCCAACTTTCATGGGGGAGGAATGCCCCCTAAAATACTGTACTGTTTACCATTGGTGGGCTATTCAAATTTTAGTCTATTTTAATTTCCTTTGTAACTCCAGTGTATAACAAACCAAACTATGACCTCATTAAGATAATAGTATTATTAAAAAAAAGCACAAACATGGACCATCTGCAGAAGGCGTCTTCTTTCTCTATTTTTACCATTTAGAGCAACACACTCATTGTGAGGGTCCTGGCAGCTTCGCAGCACCATGATCTGCTCCAGTCCATTTCAACTTGGGGATGATATTTGATTTTGTGCTCCAAACCTTTCAGGATTCGACTTTTGCCAGCGTGAAAAAATATTGCTAATACCCAGATGTGCTATGTGTGTTCTTCTTGTTCCTGTTGTGTTCCTGTTTTGTTTTTGACTCTTGTTGACTCTGGGTAATAATCATTCCCACAGCAATAATCCCCCCCGATGGTCAGCAGAGTGGGACAGGAGCTGGCTGAATGCCAGAGCAGGTTTGCCAGGTGTTGTAGAATTAGAGTTAGGTAGATCTGGTAACATTTAGCAAGGCAGGTGTGGTATCCTGAGTGAGAGACACAAAAATGTAAACACGTACTGCTTACCATCCAGTTGACTTCCTCTCTTTTCTCTATTGTATAAGCTTGTCATGTGTTTCTCCATTGGCTTTGGTGCAGAAAAGCCTACCAGGGCTGTGGTGATGGACTACAAATAAAAGATATTGTTTTGGTATATAAATGTTGTCTATGGAGTGTGTGTGTGTGTGCGCGCATGTGCAAGAATGGGCGTGCGTCTGTTTTTGGTCATGTGGGTCTCGATTATTGACTTTTAGTCATTCATGTGGACTCGGTGCAGTCTTTGTCTCCATATGTTAAACCAGCTCAACAATGAGCTCCACTGAGGGGAGCTGGTGGCATTGAGCAGCAGTAGTGCTGATAAGCCGGGGCTTTATCTGCAGCCACTCGGTGACAACTATTTTCAGAGAGCATCACACTTCCAAAATAGATGGAAGCTTCTTGATGCATTTGAACACCACTGAGCTTGTTGTGCTTTTTCCAAGACCAGTCTTTTTGGCTCTCGTCTTCGTGGGATGTGCACCAAAAGAAAAACACAACATTGATGGAACCGTGTATTTATGTCTCACATATCCTTACCTCATCTTTCCATTTTGATCAACAAGAATCTCCCATGGACGAGGTACAAAGTGTGTTCCTGTTCTTTCTGTACAAGTTCTGAAGAAATCTACCTACTAATTCTCAATCCACTTTCTGTGCACCTTTAATGATAAACATCAGAGGCACCACATGAAATGCTCGAGGATTCCCCCAGAGGAATGAAATGACTGAGCTTTGGTTGCGAGTTCAACCACTTTGGCAGTGTGAGTGCATCGACAGACACAAAAGACACGTTTTAAAGACGCCCCTGTGCCTGTCCAAGATTTCCCCACAGCACAGACTCACCCAGTAAAGTCACTGATAGTCAGTAAACTAGTTGTCAACAGCAACATTATTCCCACTATTCATCTCTGCTAAAAAGCAAAATCTCCAAAAAGAATAAAAACATACTATTTGACAGGGTGACACCTTCCTCCATAAGACTGACTATGATTTTATTTAAACACTCACACACAGTATTCATGGTTTTGTTGCAATAAATATTCAATATATTTAGTCAAATAAAATCAACCAATCTGTAATAAGTGATCAAACCTGTGTTCAATTTTATAAAGTCAAATTCCGTCCACTGCAAAAACCTCGACACTGACAAACGTGAGTTCTGCTGAGGTTAATAATGATTTTTTTTGGATGGAGTGAGATGATTGCCGTTTGGAAATGTGGGCAGAGCTGCGCATGTGTGAGTGCTCAGGACTCGGTCAAGCCTTCTTTGCTGTTACAAAGTGAATGGTAGCTTTCAGAGCTCAGCGCGTATGCCGAGAGGACCTTTTTGAACTCCTGCAGGGGGCAGTAGACTCCGCTACAGCCCGGGATCAGTTGATCCTGCAGAAAGAGAGAAATTAAAGAAGATTGCAAAGCTATTGTTTGTTTGGAAACAGCCAAATAGAGGCATCCTCTCACCTTCCCGATGTATGACACCTTCACAAAGGCCTCGCGGGTCTGTCGGTTCTGGTGAAGCTCCAGAGTGATGTCAGCGGCATATGGTGGCCACTTCATATCAAAAATCCCCAGTGTCATGAGACAGGGTATCAGGGTGGTGTCATGCGCTGAGTAAAGGAACAGTTTCCTGTGTGAAAGAGGATTTCAAGAGTAAACCTCCTGGAGGCTGATTCAAATGTAAATGTGTGAAAGGAGTGGGGGTTATGCGCTGTCTTGACCTGTTTGGCTCTGAGGAGACGCCCTGCAGTTTCTCTTCAATGTTGTTTATCAGTGTCTGCAGGAGGGGTCCCACGCAGAGCTGCAACTTATCCCTGCCGCAGAGGAAATGAGGCTGAACTGTCCATCGCTACGCAAAAGCGACAGAACATCGAGCCCAGCCTTTTCAAAGCCGCCTCTGCAGGTGAGTGCGTCTTATCTTACCTCTTGCTCGGATCAAAGACGTGGCACATCATGTCCACAGCTCTCTGTTCCACCGTGCTCCTCCAGGAGTCCAGCGCCGGTGGGGAGGGAAGGCCGTGCGTCTGTTGATGAACAGAAACATGTCAGATCAAGTGTCAGGCTACACACACCTCACATGGAGACTTCTGACATGATAACAGTTTCAGTCGTTTTTTCCTCCTAGATCCTCATACCATGATGTCTGACCAGTTTCTTCTTTGACTGTAAAACACCATATGTGGTGAACACATTTGCTTTCCAGCACTAGACCAGAAAGCAGATTCCAAACCTTGACTCAAACTGGATGCTGTTAAAACACACACTCCGTGTGCCCACTTTGCTAAAAACCAGCTTGGCAACTAGAGATCAACATTTCCTGCCTCTGCTAGCAGCGCCTCTTTATTATTAATCATTTTCAAGCTGATATAAAGAGAAATATTCCCATATAAATTGATATTTTTTTTCCCATTTAAAAGACACACTGGTCATAACTGGCCACAGACTTAAGGATATTTTCCTATACAGCATTATGCATCTATAGGGCATTTCAGGGACACTTACAGAAAAAGTAACAATAAAAAGATAATTTTAAAACAACTTATGTATGATAAAGTGTACAAAATATTAACATTTCTATGCAGTGTGTTTGTGCAGACTGTAAAGGCTTAGGGGTAAAAACAGAAATGGATGATTGTGGCAGGAAGATCAGGAAAAATAGACTCTGGAATTGAGACTTGAATCCGATCATTGGGAAGCGCAACAGTGAAAAAACAAATAACATCTAAACTTGTTTTCGTAAAACTGAACCTGCAGCCTGGGATACGTCTATCTAATGACTTCATATATTCTGATAACTTGTGCTGGAAAAACAAAAAACACATGGATCACAGTCACCTCTCTGGCAACCATGTCATCCCTAATGAGGATGAAGTCGACATGCTGGTGAGCAGCGATCCCCAGTGCGCTCTGGATGCTCTGCAGGTCTGCAGCAATGTCTGGCAGAGTAGACGACTCTGCCCAGCGGTGGCTGCAAAGACCACACACAGTGTCAGCCTCACAACACAGATACACCCTGACAACCTGTCAAAGGCATCTCAACTCTGCTTAGAATTTCACACAGCGCACTATTCTGGATTCCAGTTTGTGGTCGCCGGGGCCCAGGATGGCCTAGGAGTGACGTGACTGTGCTTGGGAGGAAAACACATTTGACATACCTGCCAAGGATTTTGAGAAGCTTGCATCCGTGATAGTTAGGGTACAGAATTTCAGATTCTGCCTCCGTTGTTAAGATTGACACCATCTCTTTGAGAAGAGGAGAAAATAGCAAAAAGAAAAAAAAATCACCAAAAAGGGGGGGGGGGGGGGACAGGTGAGGTGAAATGAGGAATAGGTGAATCAACACCATCCGCATACAGATTTCTGCCTTACCTTTCTGCTTCTGCTGGAAGAGGCCTGCTACCAGGCACTTGGCGGATTCAATGGTCCTCACAATGTTAGTGGAGCGCACACTGAAAAAGGGGGAGGGGGAAACGGGTCATGGAAGGCGGCCAGATTTCCAGTGGTTACACATTTACTCATAAACCCAATTTACAGGATGCGCAGCACTTACTAGACCTCATCAGGGGCATAAGTGGCGCTAAGGAAGGCACTCTCCTCTATGTATCTTCTCCTCAACCTCGTGCCCAGCTCATACAGCTGCTGCATGCCCAGTGTGGTTAGCTGACCTGGAAACGTGCCTCCCTGCCAAGAATAACACACAGAAACCAAGTCACACACACACACACAAATGGGGCCAGCAGACACACACCTGCGATTACATTCAGGAATCCCAGCTGAATGTGTAGATGGCCCCGGTCCATGCTGGGGGATTTAGTTTTGTTAGCCAAATGCACTGGATTTAAATCTCCTTAGCTTGGCAGGTGGCTTGTCAAAGGAAAGTGACATTTTCATGGCTGGCAAGAAGGACATTACATCACCCGGAAGCTCTGACTACAGTTCGGTCATATTACAGAGGTAAATGATCCAGTTTAATATGTAATGACTTTATCTGGCCACCAGAGGGAGAAATAGCACTTACTTTGCAGCATCAAACATCACAAACATAATCTTATTCTTTTTTTTAAATACATTTTTGCATGTAGTCATAACTTTTCTTCTCATAACATTTTTCACAAAGAAGCAGCTGGACAGGTCTGTCCCTGTGCCTGTAGTTTGTTGCCCTGGCCAGTAATCGCTGGCCATTCAGCAACATAAAGGGCACCTACTTACAGTCAGAATGTTCTTTCGATAGCTTTCCTCTACAGGGGACGGTGGCCTCGGTCCACCCTGAAGGTCCTTCACCACATAGTTGATGTGCGTATGAGGCGGAGGCTCCAAGAGCGACGGGACCCACTGGGCCTTAAACGAGACAAATGAGTAACATAAAATTAGAAATGGGGCACGAGGACACCATCTCATCTTTAAAGAAGGTATTACCTCTATCACATCGGGTATGGTCTTCAGTGGCGTCCGAGCGCCGTGCCGGAACAAGACCTGGACCAGTTTGAGCTCATAGGAGGAACTGGGTGGGTTTGAATCCGCAGGGTCACCGTCTGAGGTGACCACGTCCGACTCTGTCTTCTGCTGTGACCACAGTATGGAGCCAAAAGCTGCAGACACCGACCCCAACAGGCCTGCTTTGCCCAAAAGCTTCCTCATGGCAGAGCTGGAAACAAAAAGCAAATCCATAACTGTTGCAGGTGCAGAAGATTCAGATAGGAGCCGGAATCCCAAACCTGCCTGGGAAGGACTTATGTTGGAAAGTTTTCTGATTTTCAGACAACTTGATAAATGCACATTTGTTGTATTGCTTTTTACTTGGAACAAGACAAATAGCTAAAAGACTCATAGGATGCTAATTTTGTCCTGAAAACTCCACAAATTAAAACAGTTAATGAGATTTAAATGAGTAAAACCCACACAACAGCCCAAAATCAATAGTTTGATTAAAAAACAGAATTTAATTATATTTCCTTATAAAATTAAATTATTCACTAAATTTACAGGAATAGCTACCAATACGTTTAGAAGTAATTATATTTTTAGGTTTAAACAAACCCATATATTTTATAAATCGTTGCTAAACTATTAGTAATTTATCATCTAACTATCTAGCTTTGTTCATTGAGTTCATTGAGCTGTATCTGACTACCCTGTTACAAACTAAAAAGTCTACGAATATTTACAATACTGAAAATATCAAAGGAGTAAAATGGTAAAAAGCTCTCAAACCTAAAGCTTCCGCTTTATTTTCAGGTCTGGCGGCTAACGTGGCTCCTCCAGTCCACTGATGATGAAGCAGATGGTGCCCTAAAGTCTGGGTGAAGTATCCATTTCACCGTTATTATGTTCACTGACCCACCCTGTACCACACTTTGAAAGAATATCCTCAAACTTTTAAGATGTTTGACGTCAGAGGATGTCTGGATGTAGCTGTCACAGAGGCAGCGACCTCTCTGAAGGACGGAACGTTTCCTCATTAAACATTTACACAACCCGATTGCACCATAAACCTCTCAAACAATGCAAGATTGTCACTATTCACACTCCGTCCAACCAGAACTGACCCACTGACAGTGTTTCAATGCAAACTCGACCTGAGGTATTTTACGTAACCTGAGCACACAGGTACGTTAACTCTTTCTAAACTGCTGTGTCGCAACACAAAGAGACGACAGGAAGTCTGTCTCTGCTGTAAAACCAGCTATCACGCAAAAATGAAGACCGAGGTCGTTTCAATTGCTGCTACTTACTTCTTTCAACCGGGAGATAATTAAAGAGGGTGCCTTCGAACCCAGCTTCACTTGTCAGTCGACAACTCTTGACACCGGCAAGCTTGGACATGTTGTTGGGAACTGTAGGCCACAGAACACTGTTACACTGCAACAGCCAAGGAGACATCGTTATCTAAAATACTACATTTCCCTTTATTCACGTCACAATGCCGGCGCCTTTCTTTTTCGTTTACATTTTGTGCCGGTGGCTCTGCATCATAATATACGTCGCCCTCTACAGGACATAAGTGTAACTGTACACACATTTGAGAAGCCGGTGACCGAAGAATCCATTTTTTGTAACATCACTAAGGAAACCGACCATATTTATTTATTATTTCAAGAAAAACATTGATTTTATGAAACGAATAAATTAATCAACAACAACCTGTATTCTGTTTATTTAACATAATGAAGAATTTAAGTGAAAATGGCAATTCAAAATTAAGCATTGTAATGTTGAACGACTAGAATCAGCCATTGAAACGCTGTAAAACATGTATATTGTTTTTTTATTATAGTTTTTTATTTTTATTTTCTATGACATGTGCAATAAAACTTTGTGATTTAGCTAACATAAAAATCTTGAAACGACATTAAAAACATCTACAAGTTCCAGTTTTACTGCTTGAAAAGGATCTGGTTGGATGTGGGTGCTCAGTCTGCTGGCAAAAACATGAGACAGTATTTGTCTGTGTAAATATTGCTAATCTTCTCCAATCTGGCATTCCAAATGTGCTGACAGCAGACAGTTCATCACTGGTAGTTTTATGTATTTTTCTTGAATTATTGCGTGCATTATGAAAATAGCTAACCGAGTTAATGGTTGAAACATCAGATATAATGTGTGTGTATGTATATATAATATATATGTATAGGTTATACAGGTTATATCTGTATAACCTGTATATCTGCACAGGCCATATCTGTGCAGGTTATATAGATATAACATGTAGGCGGACATGGAATCACAAATAAAAACGATATTGCTTGGTAGATGATTTATTGGTTTGCAGTAGATAAGTGACTACATTTATTGCATGGAGGTTTGTGTGAATGAACCAAAACCTGCACTGAATGGCTAGCTGAGCAAAAATCCTGTTTGCTAAGGATAATTATTATGAATCTTCTATCTTCTACATGAAATGGTAATTCGAAAAAACAATTATTCTCAATATAGGAAGAACTATACATAAATACATTCAAAGAATGAACTTAAACACAGAATGTATACGAACATTGATCTACAGCATGGCTCCAGTAGAATAAAAGGAAAACACAAGTGCAATGTCGCCACCATGTGGCTGAAGTTAGTCATTACAGCGTCCGAGGGGGACCCTTTCGTTAGTCTTTGCATTCTCTTCAAATTAGCAAAACACGCTTCAGCATTCTCACACCACATCTGGAAACACAGGCTCCTGTCAAATACACGACTAAGGGATCAACATTGATTATGCACAGTTGTATTTTTTGGTTAAATCATACATTTTTTAAAAGTATAGTGCAACCAGGTTAGCAGATCACAAAATGAAAAAGGAGACATCTTGAACAGTATGTAATGAGGAATTAAGTAATTTCACACGGTTGATAAGGCACTTCTGTTAATTCACTCTAAGAAACCTTTACATCTCATATATATATATATATATTTATATATAGATATTACCTAAGTAATATTCTTATTACTAATTACAAAAACTATTTAGATTAGTGCAATTTATTTCTTTATAAACAAGTCATCAACAACAACCACGCATCATGCCACAATCATCCCTTTCTCTCTGTTCTTCAGTAAAACATAAAATGTGCAATCATCAGGTTTCGCACCTGTTACCCTGTTCTTTTGACTCCTTTTTTTGCTGGTTTTTCAAGCCTTAGGATTGACTATCTGCTCTCAAAGCTCACACATATAAAGCTTACAAAATCCTACAGCAGATCTCAGTGCCTCTTTCGATTCTACTGTTGTAAAGTGTCGGCCCTCACCATTAGAGGTTCCATAGATAGCCTGTGCTCATGACTCTCAGTCTCATATCTGAGTTTTTGACACCCATCTTTCTAATCTCACTCTTTGGCTCTGAAAGCCCAGCCATTCAGTCTATCTCTCTCTCTCTGTTTTTCCAGCCTCTGAGTCTACACAGACAGGTCATCTTGGCGTGCCCGGCTGCTGGTCCCGCTGGTCTTGCTCAGGCGCCGCTTGTCCTTCGTGCAGCCGGCGTGCAGCAGGGGCAGCGGCGAGCAGCTGCTGGGCAGCTCGGCCGGCGCCTGCTCGTATCTCATCCTCAGGAAGTCTTCCTCGTCCTCCAGGTTGTCGCAGCTGTGGTGCCGCTCGGTCGCCAGGTTGGCTGAGTTCTGCTGCAGCGCCATCCTGGTGTTGAAGGGATGAGAGGCCATAGAGGTCAGCGGGCTCATGGAGTTCTGGGCCGTCAGGCACTGGCTGAAGTCCGGAGGCGGGGTGCAGGAGGCGGACGCTCGTCTCGGATCGCCGGCCTCCAGGCCTGCCGCCGCCGCCGCTGCTCCCTCTGCCTTCTTCCGCTCCATCTTCTTGTTCACACACCTCTTAAAGCTCTTCCAGCCAAGGTGGTAAAGCTCCAGCACGGAGAGCAGCAGAGACACGCCGGCCACCACCAGCATGAAGACGATGAAAACGTTCTTCTCCGTGGGCCGGGACATGTAGCAGTTGACGGGGTTGGGGCAGGGCCAGGCCTTGCAGTGGTACAGAGCCTTGAGGAACACCCCATAGATCAGATACTGCACCACGATGAAAGTCACCTCCATCACCGTCCGGATGAGGATGCTCAGGATGTAGGTCTGCAGCAGGGCTCCCTTCAGCCGCACGCGGCCGGCCCCGTCTGAGGTCCTCTGTTTTCCGCTCTCCTTCTGCTGGAGGTACTCCTTCTCCCCTTTGAGGTCCCCTTCTCCGTCCCCCCTGGCCTCCCTCTCCTCCTGCTCCACCCTCCGTTGCTTCTCGTCCCTGCGCACTATGTGCATGGCGTGGCCCATGTAGATGAGGGACGGCGTGGACACGAAGACGATCTGCAGCACCCAGTAGCGGATGTGGGCGATGGGGAAGGCGCTGTCGTAGCACACGTTGGTGCAGCCGGGCTGCTGCGTGTCGCACAGGAAATCGCTCTGCTCGTCGCCCCAGGAGGACTCCGCCGCCGTCCCCAGCACCAGGATGCGAAAGATGAAGAGGATGGTGAGCCAGACCTTCCCGACCGAGGTGGAGTGTTCCTGGACCTCCTCTAGGAAATTCCCCAGGAGAGTCCAATCCCCCATCACTGCTCAGGGTCCGAGCACACACCTGAGACACAGAGGCTGAGGATGAAGGAGGAATGCTAGAAGTGGAAAAAAGGGGGCATCAGAAGTAAAAAAGGGTGAAGGCAAAGGATGGGGAAAGAGAGAAAAAACAATCAGTCATAAGCTGCTGTACGTTTTCTACATTCCTGCCAAACAGAATGACCAGGGTGTGTGTGGCATCATGTGTGTAAAAATAGCTTCTCTGTGTGTGAATTGCTCTGGGGGACTCGGCACTGTGGCATGAGAACAACCTTTTTCCCATGAGAGAGGGAGACAGAAATAAGGGGACATGAAGTTTAAGTCATGTAAAAGTAAATAATCATATTGTTTTTAGAAAAACGATTCAACGTTATGTTGTGAGTGTTTCATGTTGCATAGGCAGGAAGGCAGAGGATAAAAAAAAGGAAAAAACTCATCGCCAGGGGACTTTGTCCTTCCAGTGCTGTGACCTGGCCCGAGCTGCTTGTAGGACTTCACCAGCAGACTTTAATCCCAACAACAGAGCAGCATCTTTACGGTCCTCTTTGTCATAACCAAAGGCCTCCAACAGATCTCCATCTCTTGGCTTGTGTCAATCAGACCTCAACATCTACGCGCTGTATGTGTGTGTTTTGCGCATTCAAGGCTTGACCCAAGCACGAGCAAGAGACCAGGTCAGGCCCAAACATGGCAGTGACTGCTGGCAAGCCCAGAAGAAATGACCACCCTATAAGGATGTCCGACAGACAGCTTTACGGGTGCCACACATGAGTGCCGTCATTTAAAGGTGATGAAAACCCATTAAGGCGGACCCCCAACTTCTATATGCTGCATGTTTGTGTGGCAACAGCCTTTTTCATTTTCAATTTTTTTTATGATTAAAGACAAATTAGCTGTAAGGAATGAAGGTTGAAACAGGCTTTTTCCAAGACGTCACACATTTGGAGGTATTACCCTACTTGGTGAGGTTATGGAAAATGTAAACATTTCTAAAAGGCTTTAATGGTGTGCTAAGTGGGAAAATGACACACAGTATAATCACTAATGTTGAAAAGAGTGAAAAAATGAAAAGTCTGAGCTTCTTCTTACCATCTCCCACCTCTCTGACAACAATCCAAAAGGGTTTTTTTCCCAGTAACAGCTCAGTCCACTTTGTGGGGCTTCAAAATAACTATCCAATACTGGCTATGTGTTAGAGAAACATGGTCTAAATGACCATGACCAGCTCTCCCTCTGTCTCTCTCCTCCCTAAGCTTCTGTAATAAGTATATATAAGGCAATAAGGTGGAAAACCAGAAGGAAACAGGACACCCTTATGACAACATTTGGGACACGATATGTCCAGCTTTAATCTACTCTTAAGCTGAACCACTAATGCAAAGGATAGGAAATATTGTCTGGTTTGTATAATACATCCCATACCTGGTATAGTTTGGTGAACTGGATCCAAGTCCCACAGGGAACTGGCTCAGAGCCCCGCACGGATAGAGCTGATGATATTTACTGGAAGTAAATCACAAACAGGCTGAAAGCTGGAGGAAGGGAGTGAGAGTCCAGCCGGCACAATGGCAGGAGGTTGCACATTAAAACAGCCTTGCCCTTATCAGCTGAGACTGACAACAGGCTTTCCTCACCTGCACAGACCACGCAAAGCAATTCATGTTCTGTCCTGCAACGGTCTCCAATCGGTTTGAATCAGACTAAAATAAAGCCTACTTTTAGGAGAAACAGAAAACTGTAAAGGATTTCAAATTGAGAAAAGTTGTGAGATACATGTCAAAAAATTGTTCTTTGGTTTGGCGTGCTAGTGTGGTAATACATTTTCAAACAAAAGTTAAGATTTTGTCAAACAATTTGTCGGAGCAACTTCTTCAAACAAATTTTGCACATCTGGAGATGAAAACTGAGGGACCACCACAAAAGCCTAATTTAGAAGAATCTAACTGACATGCAGAAAGGAGCAATTCCTCAGCTCTGTATCTATTATTTCATTGTGCATCAATTACAGGGATCGCAATAGAACGTGGTGGTGATAAATTAAGCTTTTGTTTCTGGGATAAACAGGCGAAGTAGAGATCGGACTGTCTGGTGAAACTCAACGGTCTCTGTCTTCTTCCCTTGGCTAAGTGTTCCTGCTCTCAGAGGAAGCAATTTTAAACAATATGGTTTCCGAAGGACAAAAGGAGCAAATTGTTAAAAGGAGTGAAAGGGTCAGAGGTCACACAGAGTCTCATTAGGGAACCGCTTTGCTTTTTAAAAGTACTGTTTTGTAACCACTACTTGTCCATCATACCTTTGCTTTTGGCAATAACCAGGGATTTACTGTGATACATTGTGCCCTTTGCTGAGCGCTCTGGCTCGCCTGTGGATCATCACAGCTGCCACGTGTGTTTACAGTCTCAGAAGCAGAGCAATGGACAATCTGGTTAAAAGTTATTCAGTCTGGTTAGCTAAAAAGGGGCACCATGCACCCATGACTTATTTCTGCTTGAAGTTGATCAAAATGTCACAGATGAACTCTTTGTGTGTTTGTATGTCCTGCTCACTGTGTGTTTGTAAGATGAGAAAAGCTCCACGGAAACAAAATCTTTGATGGAAAAATGAAAAGACAAACGAGAAAGTTTGCTTGGTGTTGACTCGAGCCAGGAATGACATCATTTCACCACTTAACAGCCGGCTGAAAGTGAACTCACAGCTTGCGGCTGAATTGAAATTTTCCTTCAAAGGAACTGATACTAAGTCCTACTGGACCTCAGCCAGGAAGCTCAGAAAGGTGAAGGCAGAAGGCGCAGCCACCGCACTAAATCACCGCAAAGCGATAGCCCCTTTTGTGCCTCGCTGCAGACACAACAGGAAAAATGCAGCGCGTTGTCTCTGCCACACAACAATGCAACACCACAATAAGTCTTCCAGGCTCCTGGACTCTCCTCAGTGTTGCCTTACAGGGCAGTGGCTCGGATTCAAGAATCTGGGTGGGTATGTGGCATATTAAGGCCAGAGAGAGAACCCTTGATCCTTTTCTAAAATGTTATTATTATTACAATGTCAGCTTCATAATATTGTACGAAGAAAAACCTGATTAACATATTCAACACATGTCTCAGAGTATTACTTTAATTGTCATGACTCAAAACTCATAACTCTACACCTTTCAATATGAAAGAAAAACAAAACCGCATAGTTTTCACACCCGGCGCGTGAGATGAAGAATTTAGGTGACTCTACCTGGTTCCCCCCAACATGCAATGCATTCACAGAGAACGGGGGCAGAAATCTAACAGTCCTGCAGAGGGCTGCACTTTTCAGTACAAAGCCGTCTTTGACAGTCTCTGTCAAACAGCCTCATAAACACGCAGGCACGGAAAGGTATACATTTCTTTAGCTTGCTTCCCGTTTGAGGGGAATGTTTAGACTATCATCAGAGGAGGAAACAGTGCTTACACTGCGTCATTCATTAATTGTGATGTGCATGAAAGGAAATTAGTGAGAGCTGGAATTTCCATCAACATAAACTGAAAACACGGCATACAGGAGTACATTTGCTATTGGTGCTATGTATTATTAGAATATAAAACGTGTGAAAACCTACATGCTTTGAATTTGACAGCTTTATTTCAGATGTTCAAGACCAAAACACTCAAAGGAGTGTGCAAAAGTTCGATTCTATTGGTTAATTTAGTTTAGTGCATTTTGGACCTATGATTGAACTAATAATGATTTCCTTCAACTTTGTATTTATTCATCATTCATCATCATTGTTTGTATCAGAAGCTTTTTTCATGAATAGGAATGAGATTTGGTCAACCTAATAATGCACATCCTCAACTGTATTTTTAAAGGAGTATTGAAAGATGTGTACATCTGAAAATACCAATATGATCAGGGATAAAATCAAAAGAGATCTTTGAACAACATTTGTTGTACAAACTAATGGGATGTTGTTCAAAGTTAAAATAAAAGAAGAAAGGTACTCAAATTTAAATGAGTGAAATGATAAAGTAAAATTAATTAACACTTTTCATCTCTGCTGTCTCTCATAAATCCAGATTGACCTTGCGGATAAACACACACATAAGGAAAAGGTGTTCAACATTTAAGAAGCCGCCTGTGAACCCCCCGCTCTTTTCACAGCTTGTAAAAGTGGGTCACCAATGTTCTTCATAATTGAGTTTCTTCCGTCACATAGATTAAGAATCCGCAAAAAATAAGAAAAAGCAAGCTGGAAAATTTAAGACCAGTACATTTCAGAAAAAGTGACTGAATTGATACTGAACAATTCCAAAGGTATACTACATTTATAGATTTGCTCTGACCAGAATGAAAAGGACTGTTACCTAAAGCAGCCCCTATCGAAACTTTTAATTCTTTCTTTCTTGTTAGTTTGAAATACTGTTTAATTTAGTTTTTTGTGGCGTCCTGATTATGGATTTTTGTTTCTCTCAGTTGTCCTTTTCTGGAAGGGGCATTACACATGTAGGGCAGCAACAGCTCTGCAGTGTGTCTCTCTAACAGACAGCTCCCGGACTATTACATCTGTAAGTTTTATTCATCTCCGTTAAAACAGACTTCACTCCTCTGAGAATGCCAAACATACTCAGACTGTAGTTCTCTGACTCCCTGATGGTTATTTTTACTTTAGGTGATTAATGTGTTTATGAGCGTCCTGCGCTATAAAGGAGATAAAAGCTTAAGGAAACTAGACTTATTTATTTATGTCAGACAAACAGTTTGCGCTTGTCCGTATTCAAGAGTTATGTTGAAAGCACAGCATTTGAAGTGTAACTCCAACACGCGCGGAGCGTCAATTCTGGAGCGGCAGCAGCTGTCTGGATGTTAGAATGGCACACACATCCCTCCCACAGGGATTAGAATTGAGGATGGATACGTTTAAGTTTAGCATTGATGGCTCGGCATGCGGAGATGCTGATTATATGACCCACAGAGTGGATCTCATGTGGGATGAGTGTCACCTGTTGCCGCCCTGCACAGGCCAGCGGGGATCCGGGCGGCCATACATCAGACACAACAGCAGGAGCCGATGTGCTGCCTGCTACCTTACATGGCTGTCTGGCTGTTCATCTGCCCACCACTGTACACAGACCCACGGCCCTGTTATGATCTATTGTTTAGCTGCATATGGCAATACTCTGGAGCTGCGAGGCCAAACAGCTGCGAGGTGTTTCATGGGGGGAAACTCAGGCGAACTCACTTCCCATTGAAATTCTTGAATAGCTGCTTTTTCCGACACGCCACACATTTCCACCTACTTTTGCCAGTCAGTCACCCATTGCTTCATTTGTTATTGTTTTGTTGCACTGATATATTGATTTGGGGATTGGTGGGATGCTGTAAAAACCAGGGTTTACAGCATGATTGCAGTGATTTGCTCAAAGGGATGTAATCAGGACAAACAGAGACTGAGATAGAGGAAAGATATTTTTGCTAAATAGATTTGTTGTAGATACTTATTTAGCTCACGGCTCCTATTTACAATTTTGTATCTTGATTAGAGTCACATTAAGGTGTAAATTGTTTTTCTTAAGATGGCAGATGTGTTAAAACATTGTTTTGGTTGCTAAAAAATATACAATGGACCACAACATGGTTTTATCGTCCAAGGTAATTTCTGTTTATGTCCACCACCGGCAGTGCACTCAGTGCCTTACAACTGCTTATAAGCACTTTTCTGCAGGGCTGTTACTTGTACTTTGACATAACAATGAAAAAAAAAATAGAATAGGAATAAGTTGTTAAAGGCAGGCAATATCTGAACTGGCATATTTTCAACGTGGTTGGCTTTTGTGGTAAATTACATGAACTCTTATATGGACTCTAAAATCATAATTATCAATGAGGCAGTAAATCAATGTCTTAGGATTCCTCCACCGGATTCTGCCTCTACATTAAATCCTCTATAAAGCCTTAAAGAGGTCCGTTACTTTTGATGGTACGGGTCATCTTCATGAGCTTCCGCTTTTACTCTGACCTGTTATTGAACATTTTTGTGATTCTGTCATGCACAACATGTACTGTAATTCACAATATGCTAAGAAAATCAAAGTGACTTAAAATTTGTTCAGTTTGCTGGACAGTCATCATTTGATGTGCCTACCTGAGCAGCTGTGTTTTGCTTAAATATCCTGCTTCGCTTCGCTTAAACAATTAAGTTGCTAATTTTATCCACTCCCTGACATAGTAGCACAATTTTTCTGTTAAGAGGGTGAAAGCATTAAATGAGGGTTTTGACTTCCGGATAATGAGTCAGTACAGACGCAATAATTCCTCAAACATCGTCTTACGGTGTGAATGATTTGCTGGCGGGCGGCTGAGCGTTTTAAGGTTCCAGGGCTGCTCTTTGTTTGACTATGTTATTTCCAGTGAGAGTTATGAGGAAAGAAGAGTGACAGGGAGGGGACAAAAAAACTGAGGAGAGGAATGAGAGCGAGCGTGTTGACAGCTGTACCTGCTGGGGAGGACGGGGACTCTAACGCATTCCAGGCCTCCCATTCCATCCACCCTGCTCTTCAACACATCATCTCCCCCTAACAGACCTCATGACTGTCCTTCTTTCCTATTTGTCTTCAGTATTTCTGAGTCAGCTACTTCAGAAGGATGCTCACATCACCTACATGAGAATATCTACCATTTTGCTGTGAAAGTCCCAGCAGGTTAATTCACTTCTTCTTGTTCCGTGAGGCTTACCTGCTGTTCTGCTTGCTGTCCTGTGGGCAGATTCTGATCAGTTGGAGGATCCTTATCTGTCCCCTGATGAAAGGTGAAGCAACCCCTCCTTAAATTCAGACAACACACGGATGGTCAGGATGCAGAGGGAAGAGCAGAGCGCGACGGAGGGGCCAACTCCTACTCGGGAACATCAGCGGGAGCCAGCTGTCGAGGGAGGCATCTGAGTGTTGAGTCGTCCCAACACCAACTTATTTGTCCACACAGGGGGCAAAAGAAGAATAGCGGGGGCATCACAAGAGAGTGTTTCCCCCACAGACCTCCCTTCTCTCTCTTCCTCCTCCTCCATCCCCTCCTCTTCCTCTCCCCACTCCCCCTTTTTCTTACATCCCTGGTGCTCTATTTTTTGCTGGGAAGCATTCTCCGGCAACAGGGGGGGAAGTGGAATTGTTTTCTGAGATCAATGGCAATTCCGCTCAGAGTAAACTTCCAGAGTTTTTTTCTAGTTACTGCGTTGTCCTTCAGGTTAACTGCATTCTCATCAAAGGTTAGGGCTCCTATTTTCCTGTCTAGAAAATAAGTTTCAGCTCAAAAAGAAGAGCTGAACTTTAAAGACAAACAACTTTCCAAGCATGTCAATCATAAGGTTTTGGTTGAAAGAGTCTACTTGCTTTTTTAATCTGTTCGTCTTTGGATGTCACCACCTCCAGTCATGGGAAGCCACCCCCTCCCCTTGTGTTGAGTTTGGGAATATTTGATAGAGTCGCGGACAAAAATGAAGTGACTGTTCCTCATCGTCCTCTACTCTGTTAGTTGATGTGTTGTGAGTCCAAACACCAGACTCTTTGTTTCAAAGTCCGCATGCGGGGAGTTGTCACATTATATAATATAAATCTTTTAGGTTTAATTCATCCTTGCTGGGGGCCATTGTGCATTCATGTAGAAGTAATGATGTGGTCAGGGCACACATATGCAGTGTGGGTCAAGGTTCGTGGCTTTGGCAGTGATCCCCAGCTTCTCCAGTCTGCACGTCCAAGTGTATTTGGGCGAGATGATGAACTTCAGAGATGCCTCTGATGTGTGTATCAGGGAGTGTGAGTGTGTATAACAGCGATACATGCTGTGTGCACATAATGATGGATATGACTGCCATGGAAAATGGATGGAGGCCTACAATACACATGTCCATTAGAGGAAAGGCACATTATTTGAAACAAATTTGAATGTATTAATTATATATATTTTTTCAGAAAGAGTTGATTTAAACCTTTTCTTTGCATTTGAAGCTATCGCATAACGTGTAAAAAAGCACGTAGACAGTTGGGTCGTTGAGAGAGTATCCTGTAGGATGAGGCCAGGGAAAGCAGGACTGGACTATCTGCTTAGAGTGCTGCACACTTGATTCCTGATAAGCTGAACAAGGATAATTTAATGCTTTTGTGAGGATTCATTGCAACATTAACAGATTAATACATTTTATGAATTTACAGCATCCAAGACCATGCAAACCAAATTTTCTGCAAAACAATGCAGCAAGTAATTTATCTGAAAGCTACTTATACATTTTCAAAAACTCTTTGTCTGACTTGGATTATTCATCCATGCAAGGAATTTTGTTATTTTAACAAATTATTGACTGAGGCAATTTTTTTCAAACCATAACATTGCCAGAAATCCCCTGATGAACTTTCCATGTTAAATATGCCAAATATTCAGTCATTTTTAACTGAGTTTGTGTTCACTGAGGTCAACCAATTTCTGAATCCCTCATGAACTTGATTGTTGTTGATTGTGTACATAATTTCTTTGTTATTAATTGTCTTACACTGTCTATGAAGAATAAATCTAAGCAAATCAAGACTGATTAACTAATACATTTGAATGTGTACAGAACAGGCGAGTCCATATAAAACAGGAACTTTACTTAATGTAGTCAACTCCGAAATACATTTACATGCTATTTTTCAAAGCGACTGTAAGGGTAAAAGAGAAATAAACAAATCTTTTGTTGCCAAAAGTCAAGAGTCTTTTTCTGATTAATGTGAAGAAGAAAAATTAGATCATTGAACAACAATGTTATAAGGGTGCATTAAAGAGTAATTGCCATGGCCCTATAACCTCAGCACAGTGAAAATGTCATCATTTTAACCCTTGCTGATTGACTCAGTTTTCCTCTTCCTGGCAGTGTAATGGCTTAATCAGGGATATGAAAGACTCAAGCCTGTCTCTCAACAACTGTGCCTTTGACCATGGAGCAGTTAAAATGTTTTCGCAGGAAAAAAATAGATGCGGAAGCCAAGCAATAGGGAGTTAGTGACAATCTCTTTGTCTTTGAATCGTGTGTATGTAAATGACCTTGCTGATGCATTGGCCTCGCTCTATTTCTGTTCTGTATTTTTCTTGTAATAAAGGTATCAGGGTGTTCTCTCTCAGTGCTTCCTTAAAACATTGTCAAAGGTTACATTCCCTAAATAAAGAATGTCCATGCGCACTTTAATTAAATCGGCAAGAAAAAAAGCTGATGGAGCCTCCACCATTCCTACAGGCCTATAGTCAGCTTTTGGGAGTAACGGAAAACCTCTGTTTAAATGCTACTCTGATAATTTTATTGTGCAGTTCATCAGGATGCATTGAGAAACAGAACTACAATTTTGGATTGTTTAAAAAAAGAAACAATCGTCCCGTAAAGTTTATTGTACCCAGATGGGGCCTGATTATATGTGTCTGTGGCACAGATTGAGAGCAGTTCAGCGAGACAGTAACTGTGTGCGTTTATGTGCAGTTCTAAAAACTTAGGGTCAGTGTACTTGATTATCTGATGGAAAAAGCCCAAACTGCCAGGTTGCATTAATTCACCCCTTTCCAGATGCCTGCCAGCCTGACTCTATGTCTGCTTTCTGCTCTTGATGGAAACCCTCCCCCTCACTAGACTGTGGCAAGCCAAGCTTGATGGACATGTGCTCCAAAATGACCATTGCAACCTCATATACACTCGATTCATCTCTGTGATCCACTGACAGCTGCATGCCCCAATGTGAAAGACAATTACAAAACAGCAGCGAAGCAACATGCTGCAAAGGGGTCTGAAAAAGTAACGCAGATTTAATGACATTACAATTTCAAATTCACTCATTAAATTGTAAACAGATTATTTGGTATGAATTTTCTATTTAGCTGCTTCATCAATGTAATTTTTTGGGTTAAGCAACAGTTTGACAGATATAATCCACTGAATTGTGTCATTGTAGCAGAGCTCCTCTAAACCAGCCCTTTTAGCCATGGAATAAGTTCATATGATGGCTACACCACTTGTTAAAAAGGGAAAAATCGTTCATCCTTTGAACAAGACGTTACTATTTCAGTCCCAAACATTTCTGGTTTTCTGGGAAGATACTCATGATGTCATCAGCGCCTATAGATTAATTAAGATGAAAAAAGAAATTTGCTATGTCAGTGTATATGTCTCTCTCTCTCTCTCTCTCTCTCTCTCTCTACATATATATACATATATACATATACATACATTCATACATACATACATACATACATACATACATACATACATACATACAT
>CAJRST010001113.1:10356421-10389703 GCA_907169785.1 Menidia menidia
ATACATACATACATACATACATACATACATACATACATACATACATACATACATACATACATACATACATACATACATACATACATACATACATACATACATATGCATGCATATATATTAGCATACAAGTAAATATCATTCTTGATATTTCACATTTATATGGCCTCTTTGTGATATAGTAATTGCTATAGGGTACTTTTCAAACTTTATGTTAGGAAGTGATTAGAACTGAATAAATAGATGGAATCCAATTACGGTGGCAACATGTTTCCAGGCAAATGACGCACACTCTAGTAGTGAGTCAACGAAGATGGAAGAAAGTACGGCACCAGTCCCTCACTCTCTTCCCATCAATGTCTTTAAAGCAAACTATGTGTTATTATTAACCTGCTGCTGCTGATCTAAAGACAAGCCGAGAGAAGAGAACACATGGATGCAGGCAGTAAATAATCAGCCGGGCTGTTGGCTCGCAGGGTGACAATGCTCTGAATCAACAGGCGAGGGATTACGAGGAGCTGACTTATAAGTCTCCATGGTCAGACAGCTGTTAGTCTGACCAGCTGATGTATGACCCGTTTTGAAATCTTGTTCTACTTTGAAACTGTTGATGCTGAAGGTGACACGTATTATATGTGTGACACAGAATGAGGTCTCTATGTTTAGCCTTTCGGGTACTGTGTGAGTGTGTATAACAGTTGTTAGCCCGGGTGTTATTGGCCAGTTAGCCCTGACATAAACAGGCCAGCCCCCAATTCATGCAGATTTCACTGGAATGTGATAAGAAAGTGTGTGTGTGTGAATGTTGACCTTGAAGACGTGTATCTACTGTAACAGAGAGAAGGAGAATCTGTGGGCACAGCCAGAGAGGTTGAAACAAGAGTAAAGTTCTAAAAGGAATAAGACCATCAGTTATTTGCATGGATTATGTGATAGCATACAATACTAAAGAGAGTTAATATAGCCCAATTCAAACACAGTAATTACAAAGTAATATATCATTTCTGTTTATTCATGTACAATTTTCCCAACAATCCATTCTATTTGAAAATATTTGTTAATGTGTAAGTTGTAGAAACCCAATTCAAGCCAGACTGAAAAAAATAACATCAGTTACACCAGCCTTAAACTGTAGAAATATAGTATATAGTTTAAATCTGACAAAGACAAGTAATGATATTTCCTGCATTTAAAAAGATGTCTATAAATGAAAACCGTCGTATATAACCAGTTAATCAGTAAATGCAAATTAAAAGCAACAGCATGTCTTTATTTTTTCAGTGACCAGATGTTTAAATGATTGGTTTATTGCACAGTGGTCTCACAGTAGAGCGTCCAAAGAATCTGTCCAAATAATTTTGATATTTATTCAGCCTGTGTTGAAGCGGCAAAGATAAGATTAATACCAAATATTCCAGTGTAGACATAGATTATCTTACACTGTAAAATGAAGAAAATACACTTAATATATCTGCCAAATCAATGTGCCCAAGTAAGTTAAGTCTCTGATCGAATCAAAGGTTTCTGGAAACAGTCAAATTAAAAAATGAGATGTTTTGTTTTCTTAAAAGTATTGAACATGCTGACCTCCAGACAGTGTAATTTACAGTCTTTGAATTCTGGTATTTGTGAGAACTTCTTTTATTTATGTCCATTTGATCCTCCTCTTATTTTCCTCTGTTTTTACAATTCCGAATGTTATGATTTTTAAGCGCAGATGAAGCTCTGCATGCTATAGTCAGACTGAAGTTCCATTTTGATGATTTTCTTTTTGCCTGGTGTGAGAGTGGAAGAACTTTAACCAGCAAAAACACCTGGAGCTGTTGCCGTTGATGTCAGCTACCTCCAGCAAACATGCAGCGCCCCTTCAAGATTACTGTCTTGGCACAGCGTGTTTCAAATAAAAACTGAAATGGCCGTGAGGTAAAACAAAAGATAAAGTCAAGGCCTGTCACCAGGAAGTAGGCTCCAGGCCTGAATTATCTAGTATCAGTCAGGTCTGAAACCGTTTATCACTCTTTTTATACCAGACGTTTTCATTAGATTATTGAATGCTGAATGAAAGCAAACAAAACTCGTGCGGTCGACCTTGTCAG
Organism: Menidia menidia; assembly: GCA_907169785.1. Taxonomy (NCBI): domain Eukaryota; kingdom Metazoa; phylum Chordata; class Actinopteri; order Atheriniformes; family Atherinopsidae; genus Menidia; species Menidia menidia. The sequence continues at coordinate 10,358,515 of CAJRST010001113.1, forward strand.
TTCCTTCCCCACCCTCCCCAGAACAAGGTTATCAAGATGTGGAAGGAGCCGAAGGAAACATGGACTCTTAATGCTATATTTTCCATTTTCCACCTACGTCGCAGAGTTACAGCATCCCAGTGTGCAGCTGTTGAGATTGACCAGCTAAACAAATGCAGGAAGGGGGATATCTGCAAGACCCCTCACCCAGGACGACCACCTAATACAGACACGAGGACAGACGGACACCGTGTGTGCGCCTGGACGCATGTGTGTGTGAACAGATTGACTTTGTCCCACGTATATGGTTTATGTTTGCACTATGACTGAAGACAGACAAAGGGTGTATGTGTTCCCCCCCTATGTATCCCTAAAAACAAACAAAGTAAGAAAGGAGACTGTTATTTATCAGATCCAGCAGGACTTAACAGAGCAGTCACTAGCCAAGGGTAAAGGAAGAGAAGAGGGCAGGGAGAGTCTATGCTGCTTCTCTTTTAAAGGTGGACTCAAGATAGAAATAATGTGAAAGAAAAGAACAGCTTGACAGCTAAATAGGCAACCTTTTGCTTTAAACACCAACTGTGAAATTTTCACAAAATTTACCTCATCACTTGACAAATGTTAGTTTCCTAAATTATTTGAGGTAAAAGTAACAGAGTGGTTAAAGTGGACCTTTCAGCCCTAATTTAAAAATCAGTCGGATTGTCGTGAGACAAATGCTTTACTTGACCTCCAGTTGTGGTAATATTCCATTCTTTTAAAACTAACGAGAGCACATGTCCAAATATGATAGCGTAATCATGCATATTCATCATACCCATCACATGTGTAAAACAAAACATTCAGTGTTATCATTTTGTTGGTGATTGTACTTTTATTCTAGTCAGATTTGAATAAGAGATGTGCAAAAATATTCAACCTTTTACTAATAGGATGCATGGATTCCAATGCGAGTGATTTTCTTTTTAGCTTAAGTTTGGCAAAAGTTAATAGTTTTAAAATATTTTAAAGTAAACCTTGTTCAATGAAATTGAGAAAAAAAAGAGTGTTATTCCAGATTATTACGATGATGAAAGCTGCAGCAATTTAAAAGAAAAGGCTTGTTTCTCAAATTTGACAAAGGTTAATAAACATTTCTGATCTTTGATCTATTTCAAAAATGGATTTCAATGGCAAAGAAATATAAGTGAGATAAGAGAGAGCTTTTATCTGATTGGCTCAGAGCAGAGGAGGTCATGTGGGGGGGCTCGAGGGTCAGGTCCGCAGTACTCTTTGCTTCAGCATGGTCTTACGTACACTTTTACTACAGCAGCATTTTATGACTTCCTGCTTGTAATGGTTATTGTTGCGATTACTTGGATTCATGTAAGGAAACAGCATTAAATAACCCATTGAACATATGTGAGAAACCCTCGTAGGTGTTTGGCAGTGGGTGGCTGACCGTGTGTGGTGGCACTCCTATCCGCAGATAACATTGTGTTTGGCGGCTGGTTGACCGAGGGGACATGCAGGCATTATATCATCCTGTGTCTGGCAGTGTGTTCCCCTGATAGAGACCCAGAGGGTGTTGCCCTCTCTTTAAAACTACCTCCAGCCCTCGAGGCAGTACTTCCTGCCCAGATTTGAAAACCCTCAGTGCTCCCTATTACACTGCATTTCCATGCTTCTTAGTCTCCCCAATGCACTTGAATTCTTTTTCTTTATTTCATTCCTCACATTTCTTAATCACAAGACAATGCTTATTCGTGAGCCAAGTGTGGTACACTGTATTAAATATTCCATTCAGTTTAAACTTAGTATCAAACTTGAATATAGATTTTCTAATAATTCTTACTATTTTTTAGAGATTTACATTTTTGAAGACTTACTTTGTGTTTCACTTTACTTTATTGTTTTGACTATATGTTTAAATACACTGAATTTGTCTTTAAATAGCATTAGTCCATGGCCATAATGTGTGGATTGACATATAACATTCATATTGGAAGAAGCTCATATTACTAAAAGGCCGCTCTGAGGAATGCTGCATTATAGAGAGGTTGTAGTCAGGCTGTGGGAAAGTGGACCATGAAATAAAAAAAAAAACATATCCAAAAGTCTCCAGTGTCATGTGAATTCCAAAACATTTGTCCCAACCTTCTATATCTCCTGTCCAGCTTCTTACCACAAGTCACACTTCTTACTTACATCCTTCCTCAATTAATGCCTCCTGTCTACCTTCTTCCCACCCCTTCCCCATTGTGTGAACATCGATTCTCCTCTCCCACCCAGGGTGCCTGGTGTTACACAAAAAGGAAGCTGCCTTTGCACTTCCTTCTTTACTGGTGAGAACAATTCATGCTTCGTCTCTCACCCCAACTCTCTTTCTCATAAGGATGGATTGGACAAAGTGCTCAGAGCTGTGGCCTTCCTGACCTAGTGCCTGATGCATTAAATCTGTCAGAAATCTGGTTCTCAGTCTCACATTGTGTGTGATTCACAGCATCTATCATGACTCATCGTATGAGAAGGTAGTTCTGGGAAAGTATGTGCAGTAGGAAAACAACTCGTTAATTCCACTTGACGCTTTAACTGCATTCCAGGAACACACATGATATTAGCTGAAGCTGAAGATTTGGCCTTTAAAGGCTAATGGAGGTGGCTGACATGTCAGAAATCCATTTCTTATCTAAGGCCACATGATTGTAGAGGTATTTATGACTATAACAATAAAGAATCACAAAATATGGTAGATTCCAAAAACTGTCTTCGTCATTCTCTTTGAAGGTGATTGCAATGTGAATCAATAGTAATGAAAATACAAATGTGTCTGAAAACAAATTTATCCCAACTTTCTGACTTTCTGATGTGTATACAAGTGTTAACGCACGTCACCCCAGTAACCCCAGTAAGTTTGGTCCATTTGTAAGAAAACAACATAAAAAACTGACTTGTGTTGTTAATTTATGGTATACTGATGCTTTTGTCTTTCTATTGAAAGTCAAAGGAATGTGAGCAACAGTTGCAATGATTTTGATATAATTAATGGGATTTGATTGTCTTCTAACTGAGCTGTGCCTTGAGATGATACTGCGATTTGTGGAATGCTAATAAGATGAGTTAAGATAAGATTGACTCCAGTGACTCCAGAATTTATCAATTATAAATAGAAGTGAAATGCACTGAAATTCAAATAAAAAAAAAAGAAATAAGAGGACAAATGTTTAGATGTAAACCAAAATTTGATGTAAATTTGGTCTAAGATTGCTTTTTCTTCTATTTTCTATCTTATAAATATGTTTCTAATTTAAGTAATGGAATGCATGATAAACATAACCTGACATTAAAGTAACAGATAATTTCTTCTCACTTAAAATGTCTTGCTTTGTTGCTAAGTACAGATCTCTCATGTACACATTAAATAAAGAAATAAAAAATATTAAATACTTTTAATCTCTGGTTGTAAACATAAAGATGGAAGATGGATTTTCAAAGCTGGATTTTCAAATTCCATCATAGGCTTCATAATCTATTGTAAAATCTCAATTAAGGTAGCAAATATAAATGTGTAAAATCCCCAATTTTGTCAGGCAGGGGTAACCACAGCAACACTGTACCCAACATACCCATTCCTTTCATGTTATTAGATTTTCCCACCTTTTTGCTGAAAAGACCTGTTTGAATTTGTTTGGGGCCTTTCAGATTACAACCTCATAATTTATGCTCACCACATCAGAAAAAAATAAGGATCTAAACTCCAAACCGACACTGAGGTCCCTTTAACAAGTGAGTCTTGTCACAGTCACAGGGGGGTGGTGTGTAGTGGTGTTGTAACAGGACATGGAAGGGGAAACCTTAAGGACAAATGCAGGTAGTGAGCGCAAACAGTCCAGTCTTCTCACCATTTAAACACACAACTCTCTTTTGTAATCTTACCAGCAATCAATCTGGATTTGACTCTCTGACAAACTGTCACACAATAACCGGTGAAAAATATTTACTAGGGAACAAACTTAAATTATTAAGCACAGCTTTTCCTTCAAAATGACGCATTTTACTTTCTTCACACTCAAAATCGCACGTATGTGTTTTTGTTTGCCAGTTCCTGTAGAAAAGTGTGCTTAACAGTCCTGGTTTTGTACTTCCAGGCTCTAAATGGCCCTGTCCCATATGGCTATCGTCTGTGTGGGCAGTTGAGCACATGGAGGACAGTGGCTTGGTCCAAATTCAACAAATCTGACCTCCCAAACACAATGGCGACAAGAACTTAGCCCTCAGAAACACAATGCTGTGGCCTGGGACCAGATGTGCAACATGTTGCAAGCCATGCGTGCACATGCTTGTATGTGCATTCATGTAGTTTCTGTGAGCGTGCCTGTGCATGGTGCATGGGCATGCATTTCAAATGACGACCGCCTGACAAACCTTTCAGATTTAATTTATGAGTGCTGGGTCATGCGTCTCAACTGCAGCTTTTATCAATCTCACCAGTTTCCGTTGGCTTATGAGGCTCATGGCCACAGTGTCACAAGTGTTTACACAGTGAGCGTTTAATATGTCTAACCATTGCGGGAAAGAAACAACATGTTGGTTCGCAAAGGAAATGAGAACGGGCTTTAACAGATCGCTTGCGGGTTGTTGGTTATATATTGGTGTTTTTTACATTTCTGAACTTCATCCCAAAAAAAAAAAGAAAGCTTAACAACAGTTGTCTCATAACAATGAGAAGAAAAAAGACACTGACAAGGTGAAAAGTAAAGTCACCAAGGCACAGGGTCATCAAAACACAAAGAAAAATGTCGAAACTCACAAATATGTATTGACGTCTGTTTGCACACTAAACAAACATGTTTGGAAACAAGCGCATCCCTGTCTCTGACCATAAGCCTCACACATTGAAGTCTTGGCATTGTGCTATGTCATGAGACACAGCGATGCCCCTGGGTCAGGGAGTATCTGTGAAGGTCATCGCTGAAACCATCCATCTCTTTAAACCCAGAGTGAATGCTCCCTCTGTGAATGTGGAACTGTGTACGACACCATATGATGAACAAAAATTGTGGTACCTTCTTCCCCAACTGATTTCATACTGAATTTAGCTAACATATGTACTATATTGACAAGTGAGTGGGATAAGCCGTATGGATCATCAGAAATAAATGTAAAAATTTGTATTGCTATAGGTTTGTCAAAACATTCTGATTAACAGCTAGAGAGTTGTTACTATATTGTACAAAGGTGGTGCAGATGGATGTTATCATACTGAGAATACGCTGTTTTATGATGAATGAATAGAAAACAAACCAAAGGTTTCTTTTATTAAAAGTTGGGGTTTTAAGCATGTAATGTAATGAATTTGTTGATAAGACAGGAAAAAGCCTAGATAACCATTATTTACCCTTAACGGTGTTCAACAGAAATATCTGTATGCAGCCATGCGCAGTCATAGATAATGACCATGTCGTCAAATGATCGGAGCATATCATCATTTGTACTTTTGGATTGTGTTCATTTAATATGCTTTCATGGAACCGAGACATAAAAAGGTGGCTACTGAAAAAGCATCTATGTTTTTGTTGTGTCAGAGCAGAACATCCGTACAGGATATTGTATTATTTTTCTTTAGCTCTGCCATTGGCTCTGCGGATGAAAATACACACGAACTACTGAAAGGACAGAAATATCTTTGACTTCTATTTTGTAATATCCTTGATAAATATGAACTCTTACACTGAAGCTGAGTGAGCTGATTGATATCAATTAGATTAGAGAAAATGCATTTTCGAAAATCGACTTTGAAAACCCTCTTTTGGGTTGATGTCCCAATCACCCTCAATAGATTAGTTTCTTCAGTTTCTAAAAGAGTGACACATATTACTTAAACTGAGCCTATTCATTGTATATTTGTCTTATATTTAAAAGAAAGCTTTACAGGATTGAACCCCAGTTCCACTTACAGAGCACAACTGGAGGGGAAGAGTTAGAAAATATTACACCACTAACATTCCCGACTTTAACTAATTTCCAAACCAGTTGATCTTTCCCACCTATTGCTTCACAGTGAAAGCATCTCATCGCATTTTTGGAAATGCGCTCCGTACTTTCTATCTGTTGTCATATAATCAGCAAGGGCTGGATCCCATTTGAGGCCAAACTGGAGGTAGAGGGCCATGACAAGAAAATATCCCATGTCTAGTTATCTATAAAATATTATGTTTGGATTATGACTTTCCATTCTCACTTTATCTTTTAAGAATTTGGATAAAGCACCTGAAAATATTCCCTCTGAAAGTATTTTTCCTCTGGGAGTGGTGGGAGATGGTTATTGTACAAAAAAATAACAAAGAGGCCAAATCAAACCAACACCCTGCCAACATGTGTCGAAATCACATAATGCGTATTGTTAGATGAAACACATCATTAAATTAATAAATAAATCGTTAAATAACGTCACATCGATAAGGTTGTTACAAAACTAAGATTTCAGTCACTTCCTGTCTCTAAAAAGCCTTGTGAGCAGGAAGCGCGTGGCACCATCGCACCATAGGCAGATCAACGTACGATATGTTTGTTAGCGTGTTAGCATTCTGATTAAGAGCCAGTTGGTGCCCTGCTTCGGAGTTCTAATCTGGCCTCACGCCTCAATGCATGTGCTCAATAGAGTCCGCACCCTGCATCATGACATCATGTCTTTGTGTGAAATCCCAGTGCCATTCACGGGCCCACCGTGGGGCTTAGCGTGCAAGCGTCCACTATACCAACACACAGCTCTTTAAAGGGAGTCCCCTGGTCCCCCAGCTCAGTGGATACACACTGATCTCCATAGAGCTCCCAGCATACCTTCTAATGTCCGACAAAATAGGCTGAACCCCCAATGGCTTGCTTTCTCGAAGGCCGTTCTGGGCCCTGGAGAAAGTGAGCCGTCGGGCGTTTTGTTGAGGAGATTTCCATCTGTGTCACCCCAATGTCAGCTAACATTCACACTGATGCACCTAGATGCCATGAAAATTCTGTCAGAAGCTGCAAAACATTTGTCTGAGGCCATATAACAGAGCATGAGAGAGACAAAACTGTCTTGATTTTAACGGTACACAACTCACTTGGGAAAAACTCTGGGATCAGAGAAGGTAAATCTGAAGGCCAAATTTTCACCAAGCAACAGGTCAGAGAGCAAAGACCAAGAGGAGGACTTTCAAGTGCCCCATCCCAGTGATGTCACATAGGAATGTGCACTCCATTGGCCGAGAGATAGGGAGGGCCGGCTGTAACACACAGAGTGGACAGAAATCTATGAAAAGCACAATGCCTTCCACTGATCAATAATTACTGATGAATAACTGATGTGACTACGAATATAGATCTTACTCATGGCCTTTTTAGTATAAAATAACCTCCATTTTGAATCTGAAATATCAGTATAGTAAAGATAAAAAAGATTATGCTTTTATTTTACTTACCTTAAAACCAAAAATCTTTACTACTGTGCCTATAAACCAGTCTGACGATTGCTGAATGAGAAACAAAACCTATTCAGAAAATTGGGACCTTTTCAACTCAAAATATGACATTAATGTTTATTATTCAGCACACAATGCGTCTGCTTTTATTCATCCAGAAACCGATGTTTAAGGTGAATGGGTCTTTTCAGAAAACTGCATCGCTCAGACCTGAGTGACTGGCTCCTGGGAATATAAAACAGTGTTGGAACCTGCCTGTTGGACTGAGCAAAGGGAAATGAGTTTTGTAAATGTAAATAAACTTAAGGTGCTTTGCTCTGCCATGCAATTGTTCTGTTGCTTCCTTTAATTTTATACGTCATTGATTTACCAGAGCAGCAAGTTTTCAACAGTTTAGATAAAAGACAAGCAAACAAAGCTTTCTTTAAATAAACTTTTTACACAACAAAAGTCTGGTTTATATTAACTGTGTTAATTTTTTGGCACAAACAAAATCACATTGTTCACACACAACAGGTCTTTTTTCATCAGAAGGATAAGCTTCTGATGGTTCTCAATATCAAGAACATTGTGATTTCGCCGTGCTTACATGGGAAAACACCACATTTCTTAGAAGCTTTTCCAATAAGAGCTCAATTCTATTTAACTCATTTCATAGCAGCTTCAGTTTTATTGGAGTGGGGACATGATAAACCAGGGATCAGCGTATCTATATACACACTGGCTGACAAGCAGTTAATTAAAAAAACAAACTCCCATCATACATATTCTATTGTGGGTCTGTTTTTGTTTCATTTGGGACATCTTTTTTTAAAGTGCAAAACATTGTTTGCCTTCAATTATAGCACAAAATCATTACAGTTTTCCATTTGCATCTAATTTCAAAATGATTCAAATTCTATTAAACTAATCTGGTGTTTCTGACGAAGGTGGGTTGCTGTTTTCAGACACAGAATTATTTGAGCTCTGCAGAAGCTATTCCTTTATCCAAACAGCTCTGGAATAATTTGGAGATCAAGCATTCCAGCTGGATGTTTTTCCTCCCTGGTCCGGGAAAGTTTGTCTAACCAGTCTAATAAAAACTTCTTGTGTCTTTGTCATTCAGTAAGTCACATTGCTCACATTCCAGCTAAGTGGCACAACTAGGATTATATACAAAGTACATAGTGGTCGACACCGCCGTGCAACAACTCACATTTCACAACATTGCTAATGTTTTTATAAGATATCACTCTTATTCATTCGCATTGACTGGAAATATTTTTTACTGCTAAATTGATGCAAATGATTTTCTGTGAGGGAAACAGAATGTTTCATAACTACTTTTGAGTTCTTTTGAAATGTCTGTAAAGTTGTGTGTAAAAAAATCATAAATCGTAGTGGTTAAAGATAATACATTTGACTCAAGTTCTAATGTTATTTAGTTATGTGTGAATGAAGCTAAATATCTCGGCCCTCAGAGATGATTAGAGGAGAAAATATTTGCAGCCATAGCTTTGGATGATAAATTACAAGAAATGTCTTTTTGTGCTGTGCTGCACACATCATATGAAACTCCTTCATCCTTGTCTGAGCTGATAGTTTGCCTCTGACCTGCCTCTCTGTTCTAATGTTGGCCACGACAGCACAGCTGGAGGCACTTGTCACATTTGTGGCTCCTGCTTTTTGTGCCGCGCATAAACATGCGATGAAGTCGCATGCAAGGAGCTTGACTGTTGGGCTGTGGACTCGGTGCCCTGGTCGTACGGTGTCCATGGTGGTGTGGGAGCTTGAGGCCTGCTCCCATACATCCCAGCTCTGGCTTTGTGATCCCATTGTCTCCTGCGTCACCACACGTCGCCCGGCAAATAAAGGCCGTCTGGCTCCAAGCTTAAATATTGCAGCAAACTAAAAACCAACCATCAGAGCAGATTCATTCACATCTGCTCAGTGGGGCGACAAGGACAGGGCTTTAGGTGGGAAAGAGGGCAGAAAAAAAGTTCACTTTTCCTGCCGGGTGCCAAGAGAACGGGACAGGACACAACTCCTCTGGAGCCGCAGCTGTGGCAAGTTGCCCATTTGATCATATTTATCCTTTATCCTAAAATACAGAAGAGAGTACCTAATGTTAGTCATCGAACACTATTTTGTCGGTTTAACTGCTCGGGTGGTCAGCGATGCCTTTGGGAGCATAAGAGAGCAAAGTTATTTTCTAGCATTCACTTTTGTTAATAAATAGGGAAGACAGTTAGAAAAAGTAGCAATTAAAGATAAAAAGGTTGCTGAAAGTTTCTCGCTTGATTACGTAACTTCTGTTTTAATCGTCATTTTGTTGTTTTCTCATAAAGACCTTATTTTCGCATATAATAGGAACAAAATGGACCAAATCGTGTAACAATTCAGTTTCGACTTAGAAAGTTCCTACTCAACAAACATGTATAGATGCATCGAATTGTGACTTCGATTAGATTTTCAAGGCTTTTGAAGTTTGACTTATTTTTCCTCGTGCAAAGCTTACTTTTGATGCTCTCTTTTCCCCTCCCCCCCGCTGGCCCTGCCCTTTGCACCCGCCCTGTCTGACTGCACCCTTCGTGTCCCTCCCTACCCCACCCTTCATTCTGCAGTGCTACGGACCGATCATGGGTGACTGGAGCTTTCTGGGTAATATTTTAGAGGAAGTTAACGAGCACTCTACGGTGATCGGCCGGGTGTGGCTCACGGTGCTCTTCATCTTCCGTATTCTCATCCTGGGAACGGCGGCGGAATTCGTGTGGGGCGACGAGCAATCTGACTATGTCTGCAACACACAGCAGCCGGGGTGTGAGAACGTGTGCTATGACGAGGCCTTCCCCATCTCCCACATCCGCCTGTGGGTGCTGCAGATCATCTTTGTGTCCACACCATCTCTGGTGTACGTGGGCCACGCCGTGCACCACGTCCACATGGAGGAGAAACGCAAAGAGCGCGAGGAGGCTGAGCTGAGCCGGCAGCAGGAACTGAGTGAGGAGCGTCTCCCCTTGGCACCCGACCAGGGAAGTGTCCGCACCACAAAGGAGACCAGCACCAAAGGAAGCAAGAAGTTCCGGCTAGAGGGCACTTTGCTGAGGACCTACATCTGCCACATCATCTTCAAGACACTGTTTGAAGTGGGTTTTGTGGTGGGCCAGTATTTCCTGTATGGCTTTCGCATCCTTCCACTTTACAAATGCAGCCGCTGGCCCTGCCCCAACACGGTGGATTGCTTTGTGTCACGCCCAACGGAGAAGACTGTCTTCATCATCTTCATGCTGGCGGTGGCCTGCGTGTCCCTCTTTCTCAACTTCGTAGAGATCAGCCACCTGGGCCTGAAGAAGATTCGCTTTGTCTTTCGAAAGCCCGCCCCGGCTCCGGCACCGGCCCAAGGCGAGGGGTCAGCCCCCCTTCCACTGGCAAAGAGTCTGCCCCCCTTAGCGGTTCCCTCTCTGCAAAGAGCAAAAGGCTACAGGCTGCTGGAGGAGGAGAAAGCTCCCCCTGTGACTCACCTTTACCCTCTGGCTGAGGTTGGCATGGAGGCTGGAAGAGGGGCCCCACCATTCCAGGCACTGGAGGAGAAGGCCGAGGAGGCCCTGCCCATGGAGCACATCTCTAAGGTTTATGACGAGAGTCTGCCTTCCTACGCCCAGACCACTGAGACAGGCGGGGTGACATTACACGAGGAGGAGGAGCAGGAGGAGGAGGAGGCCGAGGAGGTGCAGCAAGCAGAGGTGGAGGCAGAGAGGGTGGAGGAGGTTGTGGATGAGGATGTGGAGGTGGAGGAAGCTCCGAACGGGGAGGGGGTCCCTCCAGCTGAGGCAGAGATGGAGGCCGCAGATACGATAGAAGACAACAGGCCGCTGAGCCGACTGAGCAAAGCCAGCAGCAGGGCAAGGTCAGACGATCTCACCGTATGAATCTGCACGTGCACACCCACACACACACACAAAACGTTTTGACACAGGAGAGAACACACATACCGAACGCAAGACAATGCACAGGTTAGAAAAGCTCAAGAAACACAAAATCACCACGAACAATTGAAAAGCTCAAAGACAGACTTCCAACAAGTGACAAAACAAAACAAAAAAAGATCTGAGTGTTTGTGATAAAAGTGAAATATAATAAAAAGTAGAAGTTAAAGAGGGGAGAGGTAGCTCTTTTTTTAATCAAGCGTGTTCTTATGTTAAAAAAGAAATATGGAAAGGACACATGCAAGGAAGGAAGGGAGGTGTTTATACTTGATGAAAATCCATGTTCAATTTTTAGAAATATTTTCTATTGAGAGAGTTATAATCATATACAATGGAGAAACACACATTTTACATGAGATTTGAGTAGATAGGGGAGAAAGAGTTCTATTTGTTTGTCAGCAAATCAGTAACTTCACTGTTTTTCAGCACAGACTTTAATTCCCATTTAGACAGTTCCATATGACATGTGCTGCATCCTGTTGTGAGCCCTTTAAGTAAAAGGGCTTTTTGCATTGGAAAAACACTCCACTGACAATGTATTTGCAGGAACGCATTTCTTAGAAAACAGAAAGGACAGCCCCTTTTCAGGTTGAGACGAGCATACCTCTTTTGCACATTCAGAAGTCTCAATTCTGCTAAGCCTCGGAAAAAGAGCTATGCCTCTGCTAACACCTCATCTGTGCATCTATGACACAGGATTCCTTCATTCGAGCAGAGATGTACATTAGTTACAGAGCATCTCTCTCCATTTCAGGTTTTTATGCTATGTGGCACAGCCCGATCTGGGTTAGAGAGGGAAAGAAGAACAAAAAAGAAGACCACATGTTGAATGTCCTTTTCAATGTGATAACACATTTTTTTCACCTTAGATCCACTTTATGTTTTGTAGCCTTTAAGAATTTTACTGTGATATCAGATGTCCATGGAAGAGAGAGCAGTGTTTTTTTTTTTTTAACCCAATCAGAGAATGTACCATAGTAGTGACCTCAGGCCAAATCCTCTCTTTTCGTGCAGTACAAACAGGCATCCGGACGATAAAGATCGTGCACCATCAGCACAAAGTATTGTTGGCAGCGAGACAATAAAAGAAACCACGCTCATCAATGAAAACAAGCATCCTTGACCCGTGAGAGTGTGAAAGAAAACTCTTTCAACTCAGTTTGATGTGAACAGATCCCAGCAATGTAATGGCATCGCATGCAGCTATTTTGAGCACCTATCCTATCCAAGATGAAAAGTAACTTTGCAAATCATAACCAAGTTTTAAAAATATATCATTTGCATTTAAGTTTGCCTTGAATTTACAACAAATGCCCACATTCTCTGGCCCTATGTTGTCAAACTATATGATTTACTGTGCCTTATTTGTACTTTTGAAGTCTAAAACGTTGTATGTTTGTAGAAACTGATTATATTGCTCTCCCACCCACTTCAATTAGGTGTTTTGCCTCCTTTATTTTCATTTTTTTCATAGTCTTTCTTCTTTATGTAAGCTCTACGCACACCCACAGTCAAACTCACCAAGCCGTAAAACTATGTCTCTGTTATGCAGCGATTATGGCGATTACTTAGAAAATCTACGCTAAAAACTTGCATGCTTACCAACATTTGCATGCTTACACAACGCAGGCTTATGCTTAAACACGTGCCTTTTTATCTGACACTCCCCACAGTGTTGATTTTGGTTGTATGAACAAAGGGCTTGGGAGGAACTCAGTGAGGGGAGGTGACTTTCACCCCGTTTGTAACCCCCATAATGTCCTCACCTCCAGTTATCCAGTGCAGCCACTCATTACAGCAAGCAGCCATGTAATGATTGAGGGATGATGCTGGTCCTCTTGTATATCAATATGACTGGTAATATATGTTTCTTTTTGTATTTTAAGAATGTTGCATTGCCTGTTTGTAAGAAGACATGATTAATATTTGGAGAAAAACAACCCTTTTTACTAACTTGTAGTCTTCTTTGCTGGTAGATGTGTGGAAGTATCTTCTTTTGGAATGTGAACCAACGCAATAAAAAGTCACACAAGGTCAAGAAGTACAGTGTCGGGTATTGTTGCAAAAACACAATCTTGGACACATAACTGGTCAAATCAGCATCAACGCGTGGAGATTGTTGATGCTATCTTTGGGTGGATGGGGATTCAGTCAAGAAATTATTTGATTTGGTTTACTAGTTTTACAGATGATGAAAGTGATCCCAAAAAAGAAAAAACAACATTTTCTTCTTTTGGGAATTTTTTAAGGTATCAAGAACACAGGTGCTTAAAAAGATATACTAGAATGAAAGTGCCAAAAATAACTAAATATTACAAATATAAAAAGGTAATATTGTGAGACAAAGTGAGACAAATTACACTCCCTTAACTCCCTTCCCTCACCTTGAAAATAGTTAGAAAAATAAATAGACCTTCAAATAAAAAGACCTTCAAATATCCAGACATATTAAATGTGTATGCATAGAATTTTAGACTCATGAATTAAATAAAAAGATTGATCTTGAAAAGATTTTAATGATAAGAGAATATTCCAATGCTAGCTGCCTGAATGGAGCCTCTTCTGTCCACGGGCCACTGAACCAAGGCTAACTGTAACACTACAACTCAAAAAACAGCATATGACCAGTCATCTGATGGAAAAAGCTCCTCCTCCTGGGCCACTACCACTGATAGCATCATGAAACCTCACCGCCTGATTCCTGACATCAAAACTCCCGTGTATTGGTCTCCTGGACGTCCACCAGATGGTGCTACAGGACTGAGACAGGATTTTACAGCCTGCCCGGTGGAAGAAAGCACCAGGTGGCAAAGTGAATAATGCTTATTATTAAGGGAAATGCCGCTTTAATAGCTTGAGGATGAACACACTGGTATGGAATTAGATTTTTAATATATGTAGGAAGTTATAAATAGAGTACTGAATTAAATGCGTATGCATTGGGATAATATTGAAGATGAGAAGTAATTTTGACATGAGGTTTGATTTGTGGCTTATGGAACAACTGTAACTGCACTGCATCCCATCCATCCATCCATCCATCCATCCATCCATCCATCCATCCATCCATCCATCGGCTGACCTGGCGTGCCCTGGTCAGATGAGACACATAATCCCTCCCGCGTGTCCAGGGTCTTCCTCTGGGCCTCCTCCCGGTGCGACGTGCCCAGAACACCTCACCATGGAGGCGAGCAGGAGGCATCCTGATCAGATGCCACCTCAGCTGGCTCCTCTCCACGTGGAGGAGCAGCGGCTCTACTCTGAGCCCCTCCCGGATGGCCAAGCTTCTCACCCTATCTCTAAGGGAGAGCGCTGCATCCCAAAGTGGAAAAAAATCATAGTAGTACTGAAAAGCCCAAAGAAGCTTTCTACATGCAATGATTCACCATTTGTGAGAAGGGTCACACTAACACAAACACCAACATTAACAGGGTAGTGTACCTTGAATAATCTGAGTCTCATCTCCACGATGAGCTAAGAATTAACACCCATTTTGACAAATACATAAGCTTTTTCTTTTTCCTTCAGAAATCTCACAATTCCAGATAATAGAGTGCCTAATTCCCCTATGTCTACACTAGATAATATCTTAAAAAGGTGGGTTAGGCATATCATGTAGCCCCATGTTATAACAAATGCAGGCCTGCCCCGTGCACTTCTTATGACTCCTCAGCATGAATTCCTCTAAACCAGACGGCAGAAAAAATTATGGTCAGCTTCTCATATCTCTTGCTTTGTGTTATTTCACAATGCCCAATGTAATACTAGATCTATTAAGAAAAAAAAACCTTAAGCCTATACACATATTCCCCTTTAAAATGTTTGAAAGGTGCTCTAAGAACTTTCATTTTTAATATACAGTCATTTTAACATGTACCATGTGCAAAAATACAGATTTTTCCCTGAAATAATGCTGACCAACCAGAGGGTTTCCTGAATTGAATTATGTCTTTCAATAAAATAATGACCCAATTTATTTTATACGGGGAAAAACAACAAACTCAAGCACTGAAAGAACAACTGTCGAGTTGTAATGAACAATTGATTTCATACAAATATTGGGGGCTGGACCCGATATGAATAAAAACAGAGTTGGACTCTAATAGCCTTTTTATAAAACCCGAAGCCACCAGATGCTGGGCCTCATCTGTGGAGTTTCCTCCAGCGCTGCCCTTCCAGCACGATCTGCTATTCTCACGACAAGCCGGAAACGCGTGCCATTTTCAGGCATGCCATGCCCTTCCCCGAAAGGGATTCCCCTCCCCCTGATCATCCAAAATGACCGGCTGTAATGTTCACAGATACATGAATTGCTACATTAGGAAGATTAGGACACAAATACTCTAAAGAAAATCATATTAAGAAATACAGTTTGACAGAAAAAAAAGTTCTGTTGGTTTAATGAGGTCATTTCCAAAGAGCAATAAACGACAAAAAGAAAAATGACTTGGGCATAGTCTCAGCATAGTGTGACTCACATCTCAAACATACTGAAGAAAAGCTATTTAGCCAAGTGACTAAACAAAGTTGAATTTTAATGACAAAAACCCTTTTAAGATGATTCCTCCTCTCCAGAGCTGGAACCCTTATCGTCAAAGGGACAGAGTGTGGTCACCTCGATAGAGATCTTCCATTAAAGAATTTAGCAATATCCTGGAATGCTATTTCTGAAGAACTTACACCCAAAGCTGTCAGAGGTTCCATTACATTATAGCTTCAGAAATGGGCACTGAATAATATTTTAAAACAACTATTCCTCAGACTCTGAGCCAGTTCCGATGTCATCTTAATGATTCATCTATTTTTTTTCCACCACCACGCTTGACAAAGAATACACAAGAAAGCTCATTGCGGAACAATGTAGCTTGCGTGAGAAACTACCTGCAAATATCTTATTTCTTAAACATTTTTCATTTTTCTTTTGCCAAAAAAAACATGTCCAGCGGATGACTTGATGAACAAGCTTTGAATAACGCCACCATTGTTAACATGTAAAGAGGCAAAACTACCCTGTCCTGTTATTGCCCAACACAATAAATAGCCTGTGTCTGAAATCTATCCCCAAATAGTTTCACGCGTTTCCAGTCACAGAATGAAGGCATCAGTGAGGCATCAGCAACTCAACAAATCCTTAAACAATTGAAAGAAAATGAGCGTTCACGCTCTGGAGGTGGCATGAGTAGGACGCTGCTGTCTAGCTCATACTTTAAGCATAAGCTATGACTGCGGTTTTGTGTAAGCCACAAAGCACCAGCCAAACAACGTTAACCTAAAAAGTGCATTTCCGTCAAAGGAAGCCACCGCTATCACTTCCTGTGTGAAAAGCATGTTTCCTACGTGTGGGTCCTGGTCACCTTCCTTATTTGAAGAGGGTGCAAGACACATTGCACTTGTTTTAAATATCTAAATTCTTCGTGTTTCCTGCTTTAATGCCACAGTCGCAGATGAGAGTAGGAGAAAAGACACCAAACGTTTTATGCCTTAGATCGGGTAAGACAGTCTGCTACTTTTATCATGCTGTATGTAGGTATGGAGACTTTTATGTCTTTTCTTTTCACAGAAATATGAACAAAGAAAGGCACTTTAATCTGAGTAAAAACTTTAAAAAGTGTTAAAAGTAAACTAAGCGTAAATACTAGTCCAAATGTTTGTAGCTCAAACTGAAATAAACTTTTGTTTCAAGGCGGGATGGTGGACTCCTCGAGATATTTGGGCATCAACGGGATGATATGCTGCATGTTCTGGATGTTTTCGCCATCAGGTAGAGTTCATTACTTATAGATACAAAATGACAAGTTGGGTAAAAACATTCTCATGGGTATTATCTGAGGTTTAATTCCTTGTCTGAAAATTGAAAATGAAAGCCATTTCTATTATTATTTTGCTTGCTTTTTTTAATTTGTCTTGCATTTCTGGGACTTCAGGTGAATCAAATCCTGTGCCATTGGTTTGAGGAATCCGTTAGAAGCTTGACAGTTGATATCACTTGTCTGGGACCTAGTCTGATTTGTTTTACTTCTGTAATCCTAGACAGCTAACTTTGGGATTTCCCTTACGTCACCACTTGTTTGCTCTGATTTTGGTATTTTGGACCTTTTGTTCCTTCTTCTTGGTTCTTATGAACTACATACCATTGCGGTTCCTGTAAATTGGGTGGGTTAAAGCTTGTGCCAATGGGGAGGGAGGGAATAATTGGTAGTTTACAATCCAGCAAAGAGAAGCAACATCTTGGATTAAAGAGGGGAGAAGGACAGAAACCCGGTCCTGCCCTCTGCATACAAAAATCAACCACTGATTTTACTGGAATAATGTATCTATTTGAGCAGAGGTCACAATTGTGGGGAGTTTGGGAATTGGATAAAAAGAATATCCAATTAAAATAAAAAAAGTTGCAAAAGGCCTTGCAAAGAATGCCCAGCTAGCTATAGACATGCATTTAAGTCCAGTTTCTGATAAAAACAACAACATGCCTTTTCCTGCTTTAGTGACTTAAACTACCAGAGATGCCAGAGAGTCAGTCAGAGGTAAAAATTCAAACTCAGAAATGGAGGTCTTCCACAAATAAAAATACAGAAAAAGGTGATGAGAAAAGCTTGTGAGAAAATAAAAAAGAGGAATGCAAAGCTGACAGACCAAGAAGCTCATGAGTCAGACCTGAGGCCTGTCCCATACCTTAGAGAGGTGTGCTGAACAAAGGCTTTTGTTGACTGAAGCTATCGAATATCTCATGTCATAAACCTGCAAGGCAAACAAGCCTTCATGGATCATTTTCTGTTACTATGGTGCAGCTTGAGAGAAAGCACTGTAAAGTGATTGCATTTTTTTGGGGGGTGGGGGGGGGGGGGGGGGGGTGTTTGAGTTTCAGGAGTTAATAATAGGCAGGTTCACCAACACCTTTCAAAGGGTTGACGCATTCAGATATAAATGCATGCTAATGAAACTAAAGATGTGGCTTCATGAGTGTTAGTCCTGGGTAAGGGACAGCTGAAAGGACTATGTGAACAATAACGTAGGGCCGCTTTTTAAATTGGTGGGTTGAGAGGCTTTGCTCCTGAAGCCTCTTATCCAGTGCTTAATTTTTCCATCGCTCCATCTCCCCACAGAAGAATATCTGATCTCAAAGGTGGCCGGGAGCACAGTGACCCTGCACTGTAAAAACAACACATTCGACACGCTCAACGTCCTGACCTGGACAATGAATGGAAAGAGACTGTTTAGCTTCTCACCGAAAAAAGAGAACACCACAACAGAAAGTGAAGACGCTATCAGACTGAATATAAAAATGTCCGATTTCAAGAGCTTCTGCAGTCTTGTTATTGAGAAGGCCCAGAAGTACCACACTGGAAACTACACATGCGAGACAACCACAAATTCAGGAGTCTGGCAACAGGATACGGAGCTTGTGATTACAGGTGTGCAAAGTCTCTAAATCACTTAAGTATATTTTCCATGGGAACAGGAAGAAAAATGGGTGTACAATGGATAAAGTTGCGTGGGTTATTAAAGACAGTGAACACTGACTGTGTGTAATCGCTGGAGAACACATACTCAAATGCACACAACAGACCAACCAAAGCAAATTCAGCCCTCATTGTGTGTTGTGGGTACACAGACACAGAGGTGGGTCACAGCTCTGCTCATCAATGATTCCGTTACATCTGCGAAAAAGGGAAATTTGGGGTGGTCTTTCTTGATTTATATTAAACTAGAATCCTTTAAAAGGAGATTTTTCTCAGTGATGACGCTTGTCAAGTTTCAGACTGTAGAGTTTTTGAAAGGAGTTTGAGAAACCAAAGGAAATGTGAGCACTGCCTCTGCTTCCTTTGTGAAAGTATAACCTTTCTCATACCCATAAGGCTGACTGGGTTTCACTTTTCCTCAAACGTATAGCGATCAGTGACACTCTGTCTTTGTCCCCCTCTACAGATGAAGAAGCAGAATATGATTATAGACTGATCACTGTAGCAGCCGCTGTTCCCTGCGTTTGTTTGATTATCTTTATAGTGGTTTTTGTCATTCTGAGACGAGCCCGGAGACAACCAGAGTGAGTTATGGCTGCCTCCAGTCAATCATTAACTCTTTAGACTGTGCTGAACAGTTACAGTGTAAACAACATTTTCTCATGCTCTTTTACAGATGCAGGATCCAGTCTCCCCCATCTGAAATGGTTAGAACACGAACCACATTGCTGTTTTGTGCTGTTGGAACTTTGATACAATCCACACACACTGACATGCAAAAGTACGATCAAAGCTGAGTCTGAGTCTTAGTTTAAAAATCAGAAAAGAGACCAAAAGAAGCAAAAATGGGAGAGTGAAATGATATCAGACTCTGACAAAGTTCAGCACAGATAAAAAAGCATGAACTGAATAGCAAAGTATTCTATCTGGCACCATCAAACTCTAGGGGGAAAAAAAGCATTCAAAAAAAGAAGCCAAAAGAATAAATGAGCTTTCAACATAAGTTCAAACACCAACCCACAAAATTTGAACGTTTTACCAGAGTCCTAAAAACATCCCTCGACTGCTCTGAAATCCATAAACTGTAGACAAAAGAAAAAAATCCGCCTGTCAGAAAGATACATATTGTAACTGATCCGGTAGTTTTCTGCAAGATGACTAAAAGATTAACTTTAAAAGGGAACAAACAGTTTTAGCTGGAATTATTATGAAAAAGCAAGCTGGAAAATATAAATAAGAAAGTCTTCCATGCACTCAGCTCTTCAGTGACAAACGTGTGAACCAATGTTCTGTGGGGCTTTCTAAAACTGTGTGTTGTTCTCTTCTCCCCCCAGCAGCAGCAGCAGCAGCAGCCGCGACGTCAGCAGCAACGAACTGAGGAAATCTATGAAAACTGCCTGGAAATTCAGAGACACGCTCTGGCCCACGCTCACAAACGCAGCGCCCACTGATTCCCAAATTTAAACCGCTTCCTTAATTAATACACACCACACAACATAGATCATGCAGCATCTAACGGTCAGTGTCTTTAAGCAAATTTATGCTAAACATCCCTTGCACCAATAAAAAAAAAAAAGAAATGATTAACTGAATGTTTGTGTGAGGGGAGTGAAACTCTTGTGTGACACTGTATGGCATCTTTGGAGCTAAAAGTATAAAAACCACATGAGTGACGCTTAAAAAAAAACATTCTTTGGTGTATACCCATAAAGATGCCCAAGATTAAAAACAACCATGACTCACACAATAAATGCAGCTCTTAGTTGCTAGGTCGATGGATTGAGGTAAGTGAAAGGCCTTATTTTAAATGTTCGAATTTGATACAGACAGGTAAATTTTAAGATAGAGAAGTGAATATAAAGACAAACTTACTTAAATGTTTTATTCTATTCAACACGTGAATTGATTCACGAGAAACAAGAGAAAATGGATGAACTATAGGCAGCAGAGGCGTTCACACTTTTAAGTTCAGGATTAGTCAGTATTAACTGTTTCCTGTAAACATTTAAAAATGTTCCACCCCAACACTGATGACATGCTGTAAATAGCTTTGGGCCAAGACCGACACCAAACGTCCACGCCTGCAGACATTTTTTTCCTTTGGTTGTAGCTTTACTTTTCAAAGGCTGTTGTTAGGAATAACAAAAATGATAAACTTGTACATATAAAGGGAGAGAAAAAAAGAAAAACAGTAGTGTCTTAAAATGTCCAAGAAAAACACAAAATACAACTAAATGTACAAGAAAACTGTTCAAACGTTTAATACATTAAACTTATACATACAAAACAGACAATTGAACTTTTATTGTCTTAATTCCCCCTTTAAATAATTCTCCCGGGTGCCAATGTGTGACTTGCTGGCTTTTTGCTAATCTCAGATCTGTCATCAAGGAGATCCGAGTTCTTTTCTGTAGTCTAATTTTGACCTTTGATTTGACCGATGTATTTTTCTTAATCCTTTTGTGCTTTTTGCTGACTCTATGCTTAGTCTACCCAAAACAGACTTTGTGACAGTAAGCAGAAGACAGCAGCTATAATGTGAGAAGGTGTGGTAGCGCTGTTTGAACTTGAGACAACTATAAACAGCAGACTAAGCAAATAAAGATGTGAAATGTGCAGACTTGAGTGGAGCTCAATTCACCTGGGCAACTTTAACTGGACCACTGACTTTCTGCTTCACCTAACCGTCGTTGTAAATGCAAGTACGATGGGGCACCCAATGACACTTTTAAAATAAATTTTAGATTAGTAGTGAAAGAATACAAAAAATGCAACACATGAATAAAATAATTACAAAGCTAAATTTCTTTAGAGGCTCCTTAAACAAGATTAGACCATCTTTAAAAAACATGGAAAAGTATTTAGAAGAAACAATGAAAATATGGTTTAATCAAACACAAATACACATAGCACAAATAAAAATGAATATACAGTGAGTAAAAAACAATAAAAAAAATAAATAATCATGTCAATCTCAGGATTCACTTAGGATTATGGTCTATGGGAGCCTGTTGGTGAAAAGTTTAACGAAAATTCCCTGATTAAAATATCTTCAATTAAATAATTTAAATCCAAATTAGGTGAATGGCAGCCTATGGCTAGTGTTAAATACTATGTAAGGTGTGTGCTTTCAAAGCCATTTTGATTTTTTTTTTCAAAGTGCCTAAAAACATACGGCGTAACATGGTTATTCTTTTGAAACAGTGTTGAACATGTTAGGGAAACTTTATTCAGTACCTTTATTCACGACCAGCATATGATGCGCTTAAAAAAAAAAACTCTTCATAGAAAACCGTATCTGTCACTACCTTAATCATTTCAATGCGGATGTGCATTTTTAACAGTTGTACCTTAATGCTAGTGATATATTAATGCTGTTATATGGAAAACACAAGCAGCAGGGCAAAATGCCCTTAAACTTCCTCACAGAGAAAAAGCCCCATCACAATGTTGGGTACACCTGACCTTCTCTTTAGAATATCGGTGAATCCTCAGTCGCTGACTGGGTTTTCTGCAACAGATCTCAGGTTCATGCCTACAGACAACACACACCTTTGATTAATTCCAAATTCACGAGAACACAAGTAACAACACAAAGATGAACAGAGGAACAAAGGGAATTTAGCGCTTCTTAAACAAGAATTTAGCTACGCGATTCTAGACTGGAAACTACCAGCTGCAAAACATTGAGGCTACTGATTTCCTTTGCGGTATTCTAACAAAATAAATGATAGCGTGGTACTCAAACTTTCTATTTTTGGCTTTGTTTTTGGGACAAAGAAAAGCATTTAAACTAAGGACAGCATGTGAAAGAAATGCATAATAAACACCAATAGTAAGCCTATCTATCCCCTTTTGGGCAAAATGTCCTTTACTGTCATTTCACCTACCTGTCAGAGTGGGTGGTTTTCTGGTGAGCCGCCTTCATTTGATGGGACCTCCTGCCGATTCCATAGGTCCAACAATCTGTGCAAAGAAACCCCAGCAAACAAACTCATGATGTCATCTAGTCTTATAGCCTGTATTTAACGTAGGGCGGGTTATCATGTTTTGGTGTAGGGAAACTTTATTCACTACCGTCGTTTGCAAGATGGGTAATATTTCCACACAAGTACCAGAAGATTTATGGCAAGCAGAATACCAAACAAGACCCAACCAGCCTTGCAGCAGCTTCCTGTGGGCAAGAAACGAGACTGGTGTATACAGTCAGGGCAAAAAACGACACAACTAACACAATACCACCTCGGTCTTCTTCTTTTAAATTCCTTATAACAATTTTGTCAGCATGCAGTACAGTTTACCCTTAAAAGTGTTCTTCCTTCCCATGGAAATCAAGAGTGACTTTAAAAAGCACAACCTTTTATGGGAGAAGACTGGTTCAATCAGAGTGTAGCGAGGTGGAATGTGGGCTGTATTTCTGGAGAGGGCAGATTTTTTTTTTGCCAGTGTGGTATTCCAAAGACAAAAACGTAGTCAAAGGAGAGATAGTCAATAATGTTTGAGCTATGTGGTATTTAAAGACAAATACGGGTAATTAATGTTGTAACGCCTATGATAATATTGTTTTTAGTCAATGATTACTGAGTGATATTTAATGTACTGGATCAAAGGATGTATTCTTTCCCTTTTGGCCTTTCATGAAAAAGGAAGGCATGCTTTCACAAGCCCCTATATGTTTCTGAACACTCACGATCTCCATATTCAGGTTGAAACCTGCTGTCTTTCTATTTGGGCTAAACTTAAATGTGAGATGTATCTGAAGCCTCTTTGGGGTTCCGTCAGGCTTGAGTAGGGCATGTTTTAGAAGTCTACCAACCTCTATGATCACACAAATAATGAATCAGACATATGTTGTTCCCATGTTTTGAAAATGGGTGGGGTAGGTGTGATAGAGTCACTATCTAAACATGTGATTCCCTGGCCATCAGTCTGCTGTAGGCCCTGCTCTGCCCGGATGGAAAGCCAGCTGAATAGTTGTATTTGTTCAGTGGGGCCAGCGCCCCAGGGGACTGCAAAACTACAGCGCAAAGCTGTGGTACGAGTAGGTGCTGGTGGAAAAGTGCTATTAGGGCAAAACACACATAAACAGGAGTATTTCACACTAAACATCAAAATGACCTCACCTGAGTGTAAGTGCACATACAGATAGGCAGTTTGGCTTCCATATCGGTTTTTTGCTTCACACTCAAAAAGGCCTTGAAGATCAGATTTTTTCTTCAGAAACGACAATGTTGCACCCTCTGCACTGACTGGCTTGGACAAGGAAAGTTCTTTTCTGCAAAAGACAGTTTGAAGACACTTTTGAAGCCTTTTCCCCACAAAATCTGCAGCAATCCAGACTGTGCTTTTTTTTTACCTTGTCCTGTTCAGCATTAATGAAGCAGAACTGAAATCTGAGTACCGTGCTACGCTGAACACATTTGCTTTCCCAAGGGAGGCTTTGTTGGTGAACCCCCCCACCCTTGATTATCCAAAATGCTTTATTCATCTATTTTTGTTACAAAACTTTGTGTCCAATAACGCCAAACCTGACAAAGGGACAGAAGAAAGAGCAAAGAAAAACAAAGCCAAAAAGGAGAAAGATCGGTTAGGCAGAGAGAGAAAGAGAAAAAGAAAGACACCAAAAGTGTTTCAAATTAAATGACATCTTGTGTTTACATATTCCAAACTGAGCATTAGCTATTTTTACATAATTGCACTCTTTCAAGTGTTTTATCTATTTATAGTCATTGTCCCAGCCGTGAACCTGATGTGGCTCACAGCAACATCCCTTGATTTAGTTTAAAAGCCACTGATGATGGAAGGCTGTTAAACAGTTAAGTACACAGACTCCTTTTCCTGGACACCCGTAATTTAATCCATCTGAAGTCAAGCAGGGACACAGAAAAACAGGGACGAGGAAGATGCACTTACCTACTAAACTAGCCTCTGTGTCCAATAACTTGTGTGCCACAGAGGTTTTGAAATAATCAAGACTAAAATCCCAAAAAACTGAAGGTTTGGTCACTTCATGAGAGTTTCAGGGTGTTGTGAAACAGATGCTGTAATGGTGAAAATTGTAATCGCTTCTTCTCTTGTGCACATCATCTCTTTTCTGGTGTATTCTTGTCTGTTTGAGGGCTGCTATGAGACATCAGGTGGGAGTGCATTTCAAGGCCTCATTGGCTGTCCTTGGTTATTCCACAGGGATTACCATAAGGTTTTTGTGTGCAGCGGTCAAGAGACCACCCGTTTATAAAAGGGTGGTGCACACTCACTTGCTTTTACTCTGTGACCTGTTCCTCGAACGCTGTTGCCTTCAAATAAAATACTTATAGGCCACGATCGATTTTCTGTTTGGGTGACTGATTGTTAAAGAATTTCCACAACAACACAATTACACATCCTATAAACTGGATTTATTCATAGTTGGACTTGTGATATTTGGCCACATAATTCCTGTTCTCTTTCCATTTCCATTTTGTTTGAGTGGGGGAAAAAAAGAGGGTTATTCAGGTTAAATGATACCTGTGACGCACAGCTCAATTTCCCCGTTGCCATGTTTTACATTAGACATACTAGACTAGCCATCTGCATCTCAACACCAATAAGACTGAAGAGCCTGTGTTGGATTTTCCCAGGCGATAATCTGCCCCCGCACCCATCCGCATCAATGGTGTGGCTGTGGCTGTTGTACAGGATTACAAATAGGAGTATACCTGGTTAACAAACTGGACAAGATCCAAAAACACTGAGGTCATCAGACGATACTGTGGCTGCAGAGTATTTTTAACCAAATGACATGGTGGCTCTTTCTGGCGGCCACGCCCTTCGCTGCTCTGAAATGATCCTTTTGGCCTACAGCTCCATCAGTTTGAACACTCCAGAGAATTGCAGCTCAATATCGGTTTTTCTACAGCTCCTGACCACTCAGCACAGACAGAGCCCAGAAAAAGCTGCCTTTAAAGTCAGCACTAACCTGCATCCGCTAAAGCGCAGGGACACTCAGCGTATTTGGGCCGTGCTGCCCATTTCCTCACAGCCACTTTGCCACAGATTTTCTTCACACAAGTTTTTCTAGACAGATTTGTGCAAATATTTTCCGCTCAGTTCTGAGTTTGAAAAAGAAAAAAGAGTGACTCTGACCTTTTCACTGAGTTAACAAGACGCCGCATGTTTCACAACATCATCTCCTAACCTAAAACCTACAGCAAACGTAAAAGTAACTTTTCTTCACCGTCACACCGTCGAACCACAGATGCTTGATACTTTTACCGTTTTCATTCGTTGGCTATTTTCGTTCTGTTTTTCAGTTTTCAGCTGGGCCTCAAATGGTTTCCTCACATTAAAATTGTTTTTTTTGGGGGGGCAGAAAGGGGGACTTATTCTACATAATTTATCCGCAATAACTGTGGAAAGTGGAAAAATCCCAAAAAGAAGTGAGTAAGACTGCGGTGCTCCGATGTCCAAAAGGTAATGCACAGTCATCATGATATAAATAACCACATTGACTTTCCCTCCCCACAGAGTTCAAAACTGTTCAGACTAGCATTGAATGAGAGCCAGGTAACTCCCCTTCACTCACTTTTTCTCAATGTTTCATTTAAAACTGGTCAAAAACGTTTTTTTACCAGAAAAGTAGTAAATATTAAGTTTTTACTGGAATCTTCTGATTAAAAGAAATGTGGTGTGATTTCTGCTTTCCCAAATATATTAAAAAGCCTAACATTTCCATGCCAGGCATCTTTGTTCCCCCCCAACAGTGGAATCATTTGAATTTACTCTGTAGTCTTTGCTGGTTTTTGACTATCTGTATTTTTTCTCGTTTTATTTTTGCTTAGGAGGCCTTCAATGGTCTGCGGTTTCTAGAGATAACAAGGCTTATCAGTCCAGACAGTTGCAGGAGTTTTAAACTGGTCACTGATGATTACTGAGCTGTAATTCTGACCAGAGGTTTGAAAGATTGTACTCACAATAATTTCAACCTTTTTTTAAAGAGTTTAGCTGAAAAAGTGGAAATAAGTGGAAAAAAACACCTGAAGCTGAAACCATTTTGAAAGCTGTAGTTTTTTAAGTTTTTCAGCTATAATGGGAAGCATAAAAAAGATTCTAAAGCAATGCTTTGTCGGCTCTTCAGGACCAGCACAGCGATACTTAGCATTCCTGAGGGGGACAGCTGAGGCCAAACCCCTGACTTTAAAACTCCTGTCTCGATGAGTGCACTTGTGGTTTCTGCTGAGCTCCAACTGTTGTTTTTTTCCCCTCTCTAGTTAACTGGGTGCACTGCAGCTAAAATTACTCGTCAAAAAACTATCTTACCTCAAGCTGTTCGGACTACTGTGCTTTCTCCAGGTTATGCTGGCACTGGGGTTTGCTTCGGAAATGCACTCAAAGTCGTCGGATCTTTCAGAAATTAAGGTATTCAATGGTGGGACTGTAAAGACAAACAAATAAACAAAATAAATCAGTTATACCTGCGGTCGAGAAAATGTCAATACCAATGATTCCCATGGTATTGAAAGTGACTATTTGGGTCCTTTTGCCCCACCTAAATAGATTTTTCGGTGGCATTTATTAGCAACTTTAAGCATTATCTAAAACAGATGTTGTGAATTATTTGTGTTCTTGTAGCAGCATAACTTAACCTTACAGAACAAATAAGCTCCTAAAACGCCAACACACAGACCAATCAACAAACCATTCCCCAATAAAATGATGTTCAAGTCAGTTTCATGGCTCCCAGAAAACATCTGATCCAACTCGAATTTAAACCAAAACAACATTGTTTGAGCTTCACGGCATTTTCAGCCAACTTAAACCTACTTCTTGACTAAGTAAACGGATAAGTGGAACTGGTATGTGGCAGTCTGAGGCAAATAATGCTTGATACCTTATTGCTACATCAGTGTTTGTCAGGGTGGAGGATGTTGTCTAATGGCGTTGAACATAATCTCCTCAGGCTTTAGTTATTAGGCCTTCTTGGGACACAAATCACCCTGATAGTAAAGACAATGAATGGCACAAGCCGTGTATCCACCGACGATGACAGGAATAAGCTAAATGTAAACCCCTCACTTAAGGAAAGAACTCGCAACAGCCTTGCAACTGAAAAGAAAAAAAACAAAACCCAACACAGGATACTGCTTCAAACTTTAAATAGCACAAATGCAGACATTGTGACAGCCTGCAGGTGGGGGAATTCTACCAGACAAAGGCCGCCTTTGTTCTCAGGGACTGGGACACAATCCTAGCGCAACAGCAAGCTTAGCTACAAGACATTACCCTAAACCAGTTTAAAATGCACCCTGAAGACAGCTGTAAGTGAGGAGGACGACTTGTGGTGTTCGTGGGAAAGGCCCTGAACGCTGCTCTAGATGTGTCCTTTGCTGTAGGAATAGATAAGATAGATGAATAAACATTTAGAACATGGGTCTGCTCTACAAGCGTGCGTGAGAACACCACTGGATGAAGGCAGCTCTGAATCTTAATGTGCCAGAGTAGGCAACAACAAAGTAGTAACAGCCGGGTTTGTGGTTTCTGCCACACCAGCTCCAGAAAATGGAGGCCATAGTGTAAAACAACACAAGCCGTCTCCAGTCAGGATGTGTAAAAACTGAACCCACTGGGCTTAAGCCTACGCCTGTTAAAAAAAGAACCCCCCCGAGCTGTCAGCTGCACGGCCATGCTGTCAGTCACCAGCCACCTCCAAAATATTTTCAAAGTACTCAGGTCTGGTGATACAGAAGCCCGTGGTCATGAGAACATTTTCATTCATGGTGAGAATAAGTGCAGTACATCAAAGCATGTGTCCAGCCACCCGTTTCCCCTATCAGCTTTTTTCCAGTAGAGGGGGATTTTCCACTGGACGAGAGGCCGGGTGCACCCTGGAGACTTACAGCATGTTTACATCTGCTCAGAACTGCATGTCTAATAAGCTGTAATTACTGTAGCTCCCCATCGGTTTCCACAACACTGATTCAACCAATAGTTGTAGGGGCACGGGAGCTTTTCCTATCCAGTTACAATGATTGATACCTTTTTCTTAAAGACTTTAAACTCATATGGACCCGCCCTGTTGTCAGAGTCAACATGTGAGGAGGAATAAAACACTTCCATTTGTTTTCCCAAATTAAAAATGATGGCATCCAGACCAACACTTGCCCAACCCAACCATAAGCACGGTCACATCGATATGATATGTCGGCTCGTAGAAATTGCAGAACTACATATTCGAAAACGCAAGAGAATATGTGTTGCCTGATACGGAAGAACCAGTCTCGACCTTTGGATATTTATTTGGACCTTTAATGGAGGTAATTCTTTTAGAGATTCAAACGCAGTGCTTTAGGAAACTTATTCCAGAACAACTTTTTTTCTTCCCTTCTTTTCCACCCTCTCCCGCTGGTGTCCCGCCCTAAGCAGCTGCTGCCTCAGAACACCATTAAGAATCGGCTGTCTAAGGTCAAATGCCTAGTTTTCTAACCACTAAACTTTGCTAACATGACTTAACTGCTGGGGATTGATCCTTTCCTTGGATCTCCAACCCAAAACAGAAGATTTGTCCTCGGCCTCTCAGAGTCGAGGTGAACGAGTCCCCCCCAAAAACAAGAGACTCCTTATGACGGGCAGCACATGCACACTCACAGTTTATCTGCAGCGTTAAGGGCAGGACCAATTCCTCCCTCAAAGCCTCCGAGGTGACGATGCAACGGACGGGGCGGGCGGTGATGTTCTGGGTGGGTATTCCGAAAAGCGAGCTAACTGTAGTGACCGTCCCGTTCTCGTGGGGGGTCGTACTGTTGGTAAATCTCAGTGTTTCCTGAATGTTGGTGGTGTC
Source organism: Menidia menidia (assembly GCA_907169785.1). NCBI lineage: Eukaryota > Metazoa > Chordata > Actinopteri > Atheriniformes > Atherinopsidae > Menidia > Menidia menidia. Next base: position 10,388,171 of record CAJRST010001113.1, read on the forward strand.
CCACCTCACCAGGGCGCGGGGCTTAGCGCCTCTGGCCGCGCAGCTCGCAAGGTGAACCTCTTCATCTCCCTCAAATATTTCTTCAGCTTTCAAGCTCGTGGACGGCGGGACTGTAAGAGAGAGCAGAAGGTCCAAATGGACGTCAATAACACAGAGAGATGAATCCAGAACATTTCTAAATAATAAAAAAAGGGAGTATCATACCAAACACTGTGAGGGAAACTTCTTTCCTGAGATTTCCGCTGTTGAAAAAGGTGAATATACAGGTGTACGTTCCTTCATCCATCAGTGTCACATTGGACAGCTGCAGCGTTCCATCTCTTTTGGGAAAATCCCCAATGAATTTAAATCGATTATCTCCTCCGTTCACATAATTATGTTTGGTTGCGGATTCAATTACAAAGAAGTTGTCAACCAAGGGCTTCCCCTTGGTCTTCCTCTGCCATGAAATCTGCGCATGGTCCTCGGTGCTCTGACTGAAGTCGCAGGGGAGAAGAGCAGTTCCTCCAAGCAGCACGGCGTCGCTTCTGACGCCTGAAACATCAGAACAAAGAAAAAGGGGTTATTGCCACTCACAAACTCACAGCAGTCACATAATGACAGGGACATCAAACAGCCAGGTTAGCTTTAGGCGTTCAAAACAAACGAGATTAAGAGGTTGATTAGTCAAACACTTGATGCGCAAGAGTGTTGGGGGGGGGAGAAGAAAAATGAAGTAACTTTCACGTGGTGTTTTAGATCTGGTTCATATCAACTTCACACATCCGGAAAGCAGGCACAGCTATTCATTAAAAGCCCCTCAAGCAGGAATCCCCCCTGGGTTGGGTGGGGCAGTGCTGAACTCCATAAAGCAATAAAAAGCAAACAGACAACAAACAGATAACGATCCGCTCTTTTGGGTGAACTGTTCCTTTTCCCTCGCACACACACACAAACAAACTGTGCCGTGTGCTCTGCGGTAGAACCAATAACTGGCAGAGTTAGGGGTTGTTTGATTCCTCAGATGAGAATAACCTCACGCACCAGACACATAACGCTGTTATGAATGCAGTTCCACGCAGCAGGAAGAGCGTCTCCAGAGATGTTCAGAGCAACCCGACGCGTAACGCTGCGCTCCCCGCAGCCATCTGCTCCGTGACGCGACGCAACAGAAGAAAAAAAAGAAAGGGTGAAAAAACGAAGCGAACCAACCTTGTGCGTGTCTGCATGAGATGATCAGGGCGATAACGAGAGGCAGCCGGTGTATCATTGAAAAAGCGCGTGGAAAACCCGAACAAGTGCCGTTAGTTGTTATATATACCCACGTTCTGGCGTGACGTGGCCATGACGTCATTTCCGGAAGTTACTCCGCTCAGGTGATTTGAGCTCTGTGTTCTCTGAGGGGCCCTGCGATGGACCCCGAATCTTGCCCATTGACCACTGGGATAGGTTCCTGTCCCCCCGGTTACGATGGGTGGATGGATGGATGGATGGATGGATGGATGGATGGATGGATGGATGGATGGATGGATGGATGGATGGATGGATGGATGG
>CAJRST010001113.1:10389713-10436670 GCA_907169785.1 Menidia menidia
TGGATGGATGGATGGATGGATGGATGGATGGATGGATGGATGGATGGGCTCTGCTTATAATCAGGGTGAAAATGGATGATTTAAAGAGGTCTGCTAACGTAAAATGAAATTGTGAAAGAAAAGAGTTTTATTTGGAACATGCTTTTGAAAGTAAATTATATGTTTGTGCTAATATACCAATTTTAGGGTCTTTACTTTTGAAATATTAGACTGGATTTTGAGGTTATCTCTGTAAAGATCTGCCCTTACTCTCTATGAAAAAATGCCCATAGTTTTTTCTCTGTGAAAATATAACTAAAGAATACCGGTATGTATTTTCTGATTTTACTTTATTCATTGTCTTTTTAAAAAAAAACTTTTTTTAAATACATAAAATCGTATTGTATTTTAAATTTTTAAAGCATTTTTTATCAGCAATTAAATTGTCCTGTGGAAGAAAGCAGCTTTCTTTTAACATGAATCATATTTCTCAAGTATTAACAGCTTCCAGAAGTAAAAATCCAGTTTGTGGTGAGATGGAGGGATGTTTTTAATCTGCATTGAGGGGAACACTAAGCTTCTTTTTAACAAGAATTGGGGAAATGGAGATGATTTGTTTAGACTTGCATTTATGCATGTAGCAAACACATTTAGGTAAAGTAAAACTTTATCTCCACTTGGCCAGATAGAATGTTTCCTTGCAGCAAACAAGTGCGCGCATGTAAACGGGCATCTTGGTAGCTTGCATTTAAGTGTTCCATTACAAGTATAGGCTGACAGAACAAATTATTTTCTTAGGATAATTTCAATTTACAGACTTACTGTTCAAAATGAATTCAGCCATCATTCAGAGGCCTGGAGCCAAGAGGCAGGCTGCACCCTGGACAGGTCAGCAGTCCATCAGAGGTCCACCCAGACCAACAACAAAACACATTCAGTACGTTGAAAGTGAGAAGTGTTTAACAGTCCTGCAAGACAAAAACTGTGATTGTTCAGAGATGGATTGGATTTTTTCCAAAGACTGCTCCTTCCTTTGTAGTCTGGAACAGCATCTGTTTGTTTGAAAGACTAGTGGGAGAAAGTCATTATGCCACTATTGAAAGACCTAAATGGGCAGAACACCAGGATGAGTGTAGAATGAGTTACAACGTTTGTGGTTTTTGTTCTTTAACCATCGGAATACATTGTGCATGTGTACATTTCCTTGATCAGAAAGCCCCCTTTAACCCCCTTAAAAGCTTTTCCGGTTTGGTCCTCAGTCATTTCGACAACCAAAAGTCAACTTAAAATAGATTGCAAAAAAAAAAAAGTCAGTTAGTGCTTAAGAAATTTAGAATGTACCCGACTTTAAGGCAAACATAGCATTCCTGATCTGATATGAGTGTTTGGAAGTCTACAATCAATAAGCTATTTGTTCCACTTATGACCAAAACACATTGACAGTGTTGTAGGCTTATTTTATAGCTTCAGCAGAAATGTGTATCCAGCATAATTAAACAGCGAGAAAATTAGCAACTGTGGGGATCTGATGGAACCGATTAAGAAATTAGACAAAACACCATTAACCCTTTCATGCTGAAATCTGTCATTTAATATCCTCAAATTCTAACATATTGGGCCAGGATCCATGATAAATTCAGTTCTAGGTGGTACCGTCTAGATATAGGACTGATTTGATTCAAAGCAGAGCAATGGATGGTAAAAATATACCACAGAAATGTAATGATAACCCAATCAAATTGCACCACACGCGTACTTAGAATACTTTGAGGCATCTGCTTCACACTTAACAGTTACACACTTGACTGAGTCTCAAGAAAAATTGGAGAAGGACCATATTAAAACAGTTTTTAAAAGCTCATCCTTTACCGCTTTTTCAAATACTTTCTAAATAAGTCAGGCTATTGCTATAGCCCTGTTGTCATATAACATTTTATGTTCTTAATTCTCAGTGGCATGGTGTGTAAATCTATGTCCCACAACATTTTAGTCCATGTTGTTGTTTTCATATGATCTCTTTTCTAATGTGTGTCAGTATGTAAAAAAGAAGTGAAATCACCCTTTATATCCCATTTTATACCTTTTATTTACGAATAGGAAGTCAACATCAGCGTCCATTATGTGCCAAACATGGCTTGTTCGGTAATGCAGAAATATCTGTTCAAAGTTTCTTGATTGTGTGTCAACTACATCATACAGACATTTTCTAAATCAAGGGATCTTGTTGTTTTCCAATTCTCTTAACAGCTCTGGCCAATTATCTTAATTGTTTTATACAGTTTTATTTTTAAGCTAAGAACATTTCTAAATCACTGATTGTAAATCAGTGACTTTAAGGGAGAATTAAGCTTGAATTAGATTTGAACAGCTTTTGTTTATCAATTCGAGAAAGAATTTATCTGAAGTAGATCTGAGACTCATTACGTAGTACTATACAGGTGTCTCAACAGTTTCCTGACAGATAACAGAGGTGGTATTAAAGTAAAAGAAAGCACAACACATTTCAAATCATGCTAGTAACAAAGAAACTTTAATAAAAAACTTAAGTAAATACAAAATCCTGTAAAATGTTCAAAACAAATCAATCGACAAAGAGTAACGGCATGACTTTTTTAAAAATGTAATATTTTTATATGGAACAATCAATTTGTAAGAATTGTAAGAGTTTCTTCATATAATCTCAGTACGGATTCTAATAATGAGCTGTTTCTATCCGATGGCTTCAGTTCTCACAATATATCCTCTGTTACTTTCATGTTCTTTTGTTTCTCGTTTACCATGTCGGCTCAGAAAACCACAGAGACCTGACGTTTTCACATAGAAGAGTCTTTGGTCTCATCAGTTACTCTCCAAATGGCAAAACCTTTGGGTTGTGAAGGGTCCACCTGATCGGCATGAAAAGTAAAATAAACTTAATCCAAGTTTGAGAGTAGAAACAACAGAAGAGAAAATTTATGGAAACTTGGAGTGCACAGAAATACGTAGCAAAAAAGAGTCAAAGACTCAAAGGTCCTCACACCTCTACGCCTTGCCGAACTCGATACACAGCACAGCTCTGAGTTCTGCCTTCCTGGAAGTCCTGGTTCTTGGTTGTTTTACAAAGTTTCCTGGTAACATAGAATTGCAACCAAAAATTACACTCTACAACACCCTCAATTTCTATTCAAATGCTTTTGTAAATAAATCAGGCAGCAGATGGTATCACATATTTTACTGTTTAAGTGGTAACACACTTTTAGCTGTGAATTATGCTGAATCTGTAGATCTCAGTTGTTGGGAAGGATCCGATAAGTCTGGGTAACAGGTATGTATTTATGTATTTAATTTTTAGCTTGATGGTAACTGTGACATTTTTTCGTAAAACTAGCAAAGTAATACTGTTGTGTATTACTGTTAAAAGTTACTGTTAAAGTGTTAAAAGCCACATATGTTCAGAGCTTCCTACACTCATACCCTGCTTCAATGTTTATTAGATCATTTTTACAATTAAGATTCAGCTGCCTCTCACTTATTCACCCCACAAGCATTTTAACCCATTTCAATGTTTTCTTACTTGTTTAATTATATATTATTTTCTTATGTAATGATTATTAATCAAACCATAGTGGGTTCCACTGCCTCTCATGGAAACACCATAAATGGCAAAAGTCTCACCCTAAGAGCAAAGAGAAGAACACACTCTGTACAAACCACTTTCCGCTGTTTCAAAGTGTTTAGCAGAAAAGAATTAGCTGAGTAAGGTCAAACTTGTGATTTTAATGCTTTGTGCAGAACTTAACTGAAAATGTTTTCATAAAATACATTTGCATTGAATTTATAACTGCATGGCAAAAATGGCATTGATGATAAAAATGTTCATGTTGATGTGAGAGCACCTGATGGAAACGTGGTCAGAAACAACACGACCACCTACTGAGTCAGTATAAACCTTTCTTTACAAGCATAAGTTGTGATAGCTCTGAGAGTCTTTTGAATAATTATTAAAATGATCACTATAATGGCAATAAGGGTCGATAGTGAGAAACTTCCAACTTTACTCCTTTAATGCATAAATCATTTTTCGCTGATTGCTGTTATTCTTCTTTACAACGGGAAAAAAATGCAGTTCAATTTTTTTTATAAACTTTGTTTTCATGTAGTTTCAAACTCAGCTTGTTTTGGATGTTTGAAGAAAAGAATATGTAATTTAACTGACCAATAACAAACAAAAAAAATTCTATGTGAAACCAATTAACTAAAACTGTTTGAATCTTATGTTTTCTCACTAGTTTTCACTAGTTGTAACATTTTTCAAAAGTACAAGCCACCTGAGCGCTGACTGCCCCTCTACATTGTATAGAAATGTCTCTGTCTCACCTGGGAATTAGAAACAGAAACATGTTACTCACATGTAGAAGAAGACTGCTGATGTGATGCAACATAGAAGCAATCCGACAGCAACCGGCCAGAAGAACCTGATATACTTTGATAAAACAATTCCTGTGAGAGAAAAAAATAGCAACTAATTACTTTTCATATAGTGCAGTTTGACAATTACACAACAGGGCATAGTTTTTTTCTTTACATACCTTCATGATTCTCAGACACAGTTACATTCCATGTAATAGAATTTACGACTTCTCTGTCAGTGATCTCACATTTATAAATTCCTTCATCATCATCATGAGCATATAAAATAGTTAGATTTGTTGGCATTTCTGGGTCTATTCTCACTCTTTTAGTGGAGAAGTTAGATGAAGGTGGAGTATCCAGATTGCCACGTACAAACTTAAATCTACCATTAGTCCAGCTGATTTTTGTCTGGTTTGACTTGGATATGTTGCATGTGAGGACGACCGGGCTTCCTCTGATCGCCAGCATATTCCTAGACTCATGTATTGAAGTTCCTGATATTTTAAGCAAAAGATCAAAGAATGATAAGTTAGCTTCTTCAGAATAGATAAACACATGCAACACAAACAATCTGCTCTGTACCTGCAAACACCATCCTCATGTGGAACAGCTGCATGAAGAACACAGCTGCTCTGTTCAGGCTGAACATGATGACCATCAGACAGCCCGAGTTAGACTGGAACTTCATCATCTGCTTTTCATGTTCAAGCGGAGGAGGTGCAGAGAGAAGGAAGTGGTTAGTTGCTGTTTTGCTAAGGTTAGAACTGACACACACGTCTCACCTTCAGTGAAAGAAATCAAGTCACAAATATGTGCAGGCATTAAGTTCAGCAATGGAATATGTGAAAAAAAAACATGCTGGCTGAACCAATTTTTCTCAATCCTTTAGGTAATGAATTAACAGAAAATACATTGTTTTAACGGCAGAAGAAACACTGCAGGAATAAATGCACCCTAACTTTAACATCTGGCCTCTCTGCTGGCTCCTGGTCACTGGAGCGGGGCTGGCCGTGGGCCAGTGCATCCATCACTGACCAACACATGGCTCAGGAAAAACACTCAAAAACAGACAACCAGTGTACTCGTGGCAGGTGGCAGTTCAATAGATCCCAGTGATTGCCATAAAAAAAGTAATGAATCCTAAAATCTTTTTGTGGCTGGCATCAATTAGTTGATTTAACAATGGCAACCATGTTATGCTTCAGCGAGGTTAAACTGGAGACAGAAGTCATACGAAAAAAAAAAAGAACAAGTTATATACCCTTAAGGGAAATAGATTTTATCTGCCAACAGGTGGGGAGTAGAACAGTATCTTAACCCTACGCATAATTTGCAAGACAAATTTATCCTATTTTTGTTCATTTGCTTTTTTCAAACAGGCCTTATTGGTCAGCCGCATGAAAAAGAAAAATTTATATTGATTTTTGTGTGCATTTTTACGTTTAATTTTGTGTTATCTTTTTAACACTGCACACACTGCGGTTTGAGGAAAGGCTATTTTAATATGTGTTTTTGTTACGTGGTCTGATTGAGAATCTAATTTGCTACAGAGCTACAAAGCTAAAGAGTGAATGTTCAGCGCGGGCAGGCCCTTAATAAATTCTACTTCTCCATGTCATTTATTGCCCTTTTACCAACTATTGGGCACTGAAATACAGATATCGACACAATTTACCCAAATTATATGCATGTGTTTTTGTTCCAAAATTGATGAGCAGACCAACTTCTTTTATTCAACAACATTTATTGTAGACATAAGTACATTAAAGGGAGAATATCAGAACCTGGGGGCTGCACCGTGGTGTGAGGGTTTGGACATGTGCCTCACAGCCAGAGGAGCTCCAGGTTCAAATCCCCTTGGTTGGCGGTCTTTCTGAGTGGACTTTGCTTGTTGTCCTTCTGTATGTGTTCTCCAGTTACTCTGGATTTCCCCCACAGTCCAACAACAACAAAGCTCCTGGTTCTTAGACAGACTGTGTGACAGCAGCAAAGTGAGCCACACATGCCCTCTGCTGGACAAACCTCAAATCAAACTGCCAGACTAACCTAAGTCTTTGCCTCCTTATTCAGTTTGAATCACTGAACAGTCATTACAACTATCATTATTTATAAATACTGTTGATGAGGACGTAAGGATGAAAAAATACCCCAAAATGTCACAAAGTACATTTGCATTAGGACCATTTTCCACTTGCTACATATCTGTAAAAATCCAATGTGCTTTGACAAAAGGACATTTGTGTTACTGTGTTGTGTTGTGTCAACGCATTAATGCTTTTCCTTTAAATGTGATCTTTTTTAACGTCTCAGTTCAAGGATCACCATAAATTGAATTCAGCCTCTCCATGTACTGTGATCTATGCTTGCGGTTCCTCCAGTGATCAGAGCCATCTTGCAGTTGAGAAGACATCACCTACAGAGTAAAGATAGTGTCACAGTTAGAGGCTGGTTGGCTCTAACTAGGCCAAAGTGAATAGATAAGGGACAAAGTCAGAAATGACCATAAAGAGGATTCTGCTCTATGTTGGTGTCAACACAGATGAAGGTTTACAGGACGTTTGTCAAAACAAAATGTGGTTCACACACTCTGTTTTGGCGCCACAAAAGTATGTTCACAAATGGTAATACTGAGTGGATGAAAGTGTCAGAGAAGGAGGAAGTAGAGGAAGACATGTTCAGGTCAGCCTCTAAGAAAGAAAGGTAAGCAGTAGAATGGATTAAAAAGTTCTTCTGACCTCTCCTTCTGTCTCAGGCTGACGTAGTCTTCTGGTTTTGTATTTTCTGCAGGAATAAGGCAGTGAAATCTTTATAATTCAGTCTTTACTTTGTCATTGAGACTTCCGTTGGGTCATAGCAACTCCTTTAGAAAAGAAGAAATTATCTAAATATTATCTTATTGGAATTATAATCAATTTGCAACACAGCTCCTTTGTTTATCCATCACGCGTCACAATGATGTATTCAATAATCACAACACGCATATGAAACTAAAATAAATCCTTTTCTGAATTTTGCCTTACAGTTGAAGTTATGCTGTTATTAGTTCTGGTCATTGGGTTCTCTGCCCCTGTAGCTGCACTGCTTTAAATGATAAGATCTGCCTAGCAAGAAACGCAGGAAATGACTTGGTATCTGCCAATGACACATGCTAAACAAAAAAAGCTATATACAAAATGTCCTGAGCAAGTCTTTATTTTTCTTTGATTTGCATCAACATTATATAGAATTACACTGTTACTCGCATTTTGCACAAAGTTTGAATTCACAGAACTGGACAGAACTTGCATCACCTTAGCACAAACAGAACTATGAGAACTCAACACAAAATAAGAAAAGTGGTCATGTAGGTGAATATTTTGACATGTATTGACTCTTAACTATATATATATACATGTCAATGTTAAGGTGAAAATAAAGTTACATTTGCATCAATTGTTTATTTATTTATTCTATATATATGTCAGAATTCATCGTAGACACAGACCACTGTGCAACGCACACATGTGATTCTTTTTTCAAGGGCAGGAAGTGAAGACACAGAGCCATTCAATTCTGAGAATAACTTCAACAAAATGGTTTGTGTCGACCCTAACCTTTATTTAGAAATACCCAATGTGGTCATTTCCTTCAGGTTTTCACTTTTTTTTTATTTCTGTTGGGGTTTTCGAATATAGCTCCACCAAAAAGGGTCAAATTCACATGTTTAAAACTCAGACGTCCTTCGATTAGAATTTATCTATAATTTATTTAAAACATTTAAAACATTTGGCATAATTGTTGTTTGTTTTTTTAAACATCCAGAGTGAAGCATAAAAGATAACCCAGAGAAAATGTATGTACAAATTTTGTCTGGATCTTGAAGGATTTACCTGCAGAAATCTAAAATGAAACCTGAAACTAAGAACAAAACAGATTTGGCTGTTCATATTTGTGGACGTTAAGCTGAAAGGTATCACTCACCTACAAAAGCAGAAGCAGACTGCTGATGTTAGGCAGCACAGAAACAGTCCAGCAGCAGGTGGCAGTATAAGTTCAATATTCTTCGATAAAAAACTTCCTGTGAAAGAATAAATAGCAACTAATTATTTTACATAGCGTGCAGTTTGACAATGATCCAACGGGTCAGAATTTTTGCTACACTTACCTTCATGATTCTCAGACACAGTTACATTCCATGTAATAGAATTGACGCCTCCACTGTCAGTGATCTCACATTTATAAATTCCTTCATCATCATCATGAGCATGAAAAATAGTTAGATTTGTTGGCATTTCTGGGTCTATTCTCACTCTTTTAGTGGAGAAGTTAGATGAAGGTGGAGTATCGAGATTGTTACGTGCAAACTTAAATCTGCCATTAGTCCAGCTGATTTTTGTCTGGTTTGACTTGGATATGTTGCATGTGAGGACGACCGTGCTTCCTCTGAACGCCAGCATATTCCTTGAGTAATCTATTGAAGTTGCTAATATTTGAAGCAAAAGATCAAAGAATGATAAGTCAGCTTCTTAGTTAGCTTCAGAATAGATAAACACATGCAACACAAACAATCTGCTCTGTACCTGCAAACACCATCCTCATGTGGAACAGCTGCATGAAGAACACAGCTGCTCTGTTCAGGCTGAACATGATGACCATCGGACAGCCCGAGTTAGACTGGAACTTCATCATCTGCTTCTCATGTTCAAGCGGAGGAGGTGCTGAGAGAAGGAAGTGGTTAGTCGCTGTTTTGCTAAGGTTAGAACTGAGACACACGTCTCACCTTCAGTGAAAGAAATCAAGTCACAAATATGTGCAGGCAATGGAATATTGACTCTTCATGATCACAAATGAAATAGTTGCACTATCAATTAATCCTTCTTTAAATCATAAAATTAAGTTGTGTTAATGTGTAATCACCAGCATAAGGAAAACTACAAACCACTTCAGCAGCTAAGCATGTAATTGTTTTTTTTGTTATCCAAACTGTGAAGTAAGGCTTCTCACCCCATTTATCATGCATATGTTCCACATCACAAAGAGGCATCAACACTGATTCTCTGATGCCGTTATGTTTGATTAAAACATCAAATAACATGTTTGATTGATATCATGACTGCGGAAACCACTAGTCTTAAACGTCAACTGACTTTGTTGAGACAAGACGCTCACGAGACAAATGTCAGCCGGAAAAAGGCAGACTTGGTGGGGCACAGAGTGACACTGGAACAAAGCAGAGGCAGTGTTTTCGTTACATGCAGTGCTTTGCTATCCCTCGCTTTTAAAGTCCATCAGGTACCATGTGTCCTATTCCAAGCCTTCATAAAAACAGTTTTTGGTATCATCTATGCATATGAATGCATAGATGATAATGCTTTCATATTACAGCAGATACTGATGCACGTTTCAAAGCGCTAATGACAGAATGATGAAACCAGAGCAGTTTCATTTTGTGTAATCATTATGCTGTCAATTTGACAGCATAATTTCAGCATAATTCTGAATAACTTAGCTGTGCTAAACAGGAATGGTATAAATTTAACTAACATCCTGCTCAGCCATTTGGTAGATCACAATTTTCACAGAAATTAATGTTGAGAATCCTCAATATGTAAAAATCCTATGTACTAACCAAGGCTGTAAGAAAGTCTAGTCTGCTGTTAGTTGATGGTTTGGTCCAAACTTCTATTGAAAACAATGTCTATTGTGTCTAATTTGTATTATCAGTACGTCTGCCAGAAAGTGAAAAAGAGAAAAATCTGGTAAAGAGGCTGTTGGATGCTTGATAGACTTGTGGTCATTGTTAAAAATAGCAGGGACCTTTCACTGAGATTCAATGTTTTACATGTCAATGAGACTGTGGATGCCATGCTTCTCATTTCCTTCTCTGGTGTCAATACATGAACATACCTACACAAAGGCTGCCCTTTCCTTAATAGCAAATAAACTTGGAAAGATGCTAGCAAAACTTGCTGACTTGGTATACTGCAGATTAGAACATAACAAGGGTTAGAATTCAAGATGTTTTGGTTCGGATGAAAAAATCAAGATGTTGGAACTATTGTAATTATTCTGACAATGCAACATCACATTAATGGATTCTGTTTCTCATGAACACCACAGGCTGCACATTCTTTGGATGAACTAAAGGCTATTTCTGCATGAACAACATGAAAAAAGAGGGACAGTCTCTGGACCTCAGTAGTTCCTGCCTTTGTGTCTCTGTGGTGCTCTGGCAGGAGGTGTGATACATCACAAAGTGAAGTGAAAGTCAGTATGTGCATTTTTCTTACTTTTCAAAGCCGGGTTGATTACAGTATGTCGAGAGGGATTTCATAAAGAATAAAAAGCCGAGGGGGCTTTAAACCAGTGAGCAGGAGTGTGTTCCTCTAACTCTGTTCCTCTTTTCTTATAGAGGTTTCCAAATGCAGGGGCTACTGCAGTGATCCCCCCCACCCCCCACCCCCACTCAATACAACAGCACACATGGAGTAAGCATGCTGGTGAGAGAAATAGCATCCTCAGGTTCAAAGACAACTACCCCTTACCGCGCAGCTCATATCTATCGTTCAGGTGTTCATTTATGAGGTACATACACAATAGAGTTTGTACCACCTCAGAAAAATGAACATGCGGTTTGATGAATATGATTGATACACTCACTGTTAATAATGTTTCTGAAAATGTAAGGGAGAGAAATAGCTTGAAAAAGCCCCACATAACATCTCAACAAGCCGTTGTACTGATTCTAGTTGAATAAGGCAGTTAAGTGTCTTCTCTCATACCTCTAGTTTTTTTCCATCCACATTATGAAATTTAAGAAAGGGCTGTATCATTAATTTGTGTTTTATTTATTATTTTTTTTATTTACTTCTTTTGATCACATCGCACTTCCGGTAAACAAAAAAAAACAGATGTATTCAAAGAAGTACAAGATGGCTGTTCAGAGTTACAGGAAGCTCATATTGATGTCCATGTGCAGATGCGGAGGGTATTCTTTGTGCCTTTTTTTTCTTGCAAAAGTGTGTGTTTAGATGTGTAATTGTTTTTTAAATATCTGACTTTCATTTGAATAAATTAGGTCTTCAGTTAGTGCATGTACCCACCAACCACCGATATTGTAGAGGGAAGAGGCCCAGATAACAAGAAAGGGAAAAAAAAGTACCACTACTTCCTTGCAATACATGAACTGGCTAATTTGTTTCCATGACAGACCAGAAAAACACTCCCCAATATTACCCTGATTGTATTAAATCCATTATCCTACATTCTTTATTAACGATATTTGCTTTTGCTGTATAACGCAGAAATATTAATCAAACATTTTAGATTAAAAAAAGAAGCACAATCAATGATCTAGTTCTGTCAGGGCTCTCATACACACACACACATACACACACACACACACACACTCACACCCACGCCCGGGCCCCAAGCCACAACCCTCAGCCTAACAAGTTTACGGATATGCAGCCTCACAGTCACGCAGAGAAACATGTTCATTTTTGCATCAGCTCTCAGCACATTACACTAACTTACATTCATTTTCTACAGATTTATCCTAATTTTTTCCCCTAAAGCCTTCATCATGAATTTAATTTAACAGTGACCTGCTGTTTGCACGCACGCACAGACACACACACACACACACACGATCACAGACTGCAACTACATCGCACACTCTGCCGCAGACCTCAGAGAAAGAGATTATAGAAAAATTATGATGAAAGAAAACTCCATCAGCAAAATGAATTAAACAAGTGTGTGATATGCTGTGTATGAGAGGGTTTGTGTGTGTGGTGGGGGATTCTTTGTGACAGTGTCTCGTCTCTGACCCTGTCAGTCACTGATGGATGTTTGTGAATATTCGAGGTGCCTCTTAGAAAGCCCCTGGCAGAACACACAGAGACATCTGAAGCAGCTACTGTATATCTGTCCTCTTTTATGAATTCTGCACAATTTGCTCATAAACATGTCTGTCATGCATGAATTTAAATCAGGTGTAGAAGAAACGTTATTATATTTTTTACACTAATAGCTTTGACATACATAGAGAGAGAAAACTGCAACGAATCTCAGCATGAGAAGAGAGTACAATAATTTGGGATTAACTCAGATGGTGCAGTAAAATGACTCTTGTCTCTGTTAGTTAAGATGATTGCGCATTGGAGAATGTGTGTGGATAAGTGTGTTATCTACTGTATTTATTTATCTATGTGTTGAAGTGGTTGTAAATAACTTGAAAAATGTAAAGCTGTTGGTTACAAAGATGCCAGCTGCAGCATGAATTATTATGTTGCTTTTTCTCACAATCCTACCTTCTGAAGACTCTGTTTACAGGCAGCTAATTACTTTTGAGAATGTTGCTGAAATGGTAAAACCCACAACAACTGAAGAGATCAGGGCTGGGGTTTTATGTTTCCAGCGTGGTTAGAAGTAAGACATTTAGATAAGATCTCAATGTAAGCATTCAGGTCTTTGCTGTGGGTTGATAAACCCATGGACCCCCGGGCCGAGATTTGCATAAGTCTATTGCCCCCTCACAGAGGAAAGACCCCCAGACAGCCCAGTCACCAGGTACAATTATCAATTTGCTCTAAACATAGAAATTTTACAATGTAGGTACAGAAATTATATATTTTTACTTTGTTAGCTTTTTGTATAGGGTAGTATTACACAAATGAAGGAATTGTTTATTATAGAATGTTGTATGCGTGTCTGAATGGGTGTAATACTGTATGTTTGTAATCTAAAGTGATTTAATTGGTCTAGTGGTCTTGAAAAGCACTCTATAAATACAGATTGTTCATACAGATTTGTCCATATGTAAGATACATCGAAATCTAAGTCCTTTGACAGTTTTAGGTCAGATGGGGCTTGCACTGAGCTGTCTTGTATGACAGTTTGTGGTGTAACACCACCCTCCCACACCACCTCTCTCTTAACAAGTCTTTGGAAATGTGCTATACTTTATCTTTAAGCATCTTGGTAACAGTTTCCTATAACAGAAAAAATGCAAGACATGCGCCAATTTTTAAAGAAAAAAAAAATATATATATTTAGTTTTTTATTTTATTTAAAAAAAATGAATCGATAAATACATAAATAGATAAATAGTCTAAATAGTGAGAGGGCTAAGATACACTTTGGTCTTCCTTTGGGCAGCTCTTGGTGGGCCTACTGCAGCTAAACTATCAGGAAGCCGTCTTCTTCTTCTATGTGAGGGCGTGCTCTCCCTCATCCACTGCCGGTTACACTGTGACCAGTCATGAATAATGCATTGGCCCTCGTTTGTAAAAAATCCCTTTAACCTCCAGATATGCAAACTTGTATTTGGTGCGCATTTTTGCTTTCTTCAACATTTATGGGATTAGTAGGAGTTTACATGTTTAATAACTCGGTTTTGTCATGGTGCAGGTAGTTTTACCTCATATATGGACGGTTTGTATTTAGAATATGTGTTTATGTATTGAAAAGTTTTCTTTACAATTTGGTACTGAATGTTGAAATGACCCAATTATAATTTTTTCACTTCGCAACAAAGACCTGTTAAACCATTTTATTTTAGATTTCAAACATTAGCGTCTGATAGTGTGTTCCCTGAGGCCAATAGGCCAAAGTTGAAAGAGGCTAAAATGTAATGTCCTCATCTGAGCTTGATGATTATATCTCCTTTCTAACATGCTCTCACTGCATTTGTATTCAAAACTGACGTTGATATGATCTTTAATAGCAGTATGAAAGCAGTTAAAAAAAAATGTTTTGTCAGTGTTGCTTGGTTTCTGTTTCTTCCCTAAAATGGTTTCCTCATTTCATACGGTCAAATGTCAATCATGACTAAATCTTCAACTGGGTCAGCATCATGCATCATGCAATGACAAATATGTCTCATCACTTCAACTTGATCTGAGGTTTTTAAACTAAGTCTTTCAGTACAACAAGGATGAGAAGATTTCCATAGGTTGTATTAAAGTTGTATTTAGAAATTTTTAATAAATGTTCACTCAACCCACATTTTACACAGCCGGCAGTTTAGCAGACAAGATGTTGAATCCACGCTGCCTCAAGCAGAGACGAGGGGAGTGGATGACAAAGCTGTGGTAAGCTCAGCTCTTTCTAACACCACGCCCCCAGGTAGTCTGATTAAGTTTTCAAAGTTGAAGTACTGGGACCCATCTGACACCGGCTCAGGTAATCACTTGAGGGATCTAATCTGCCATCAAAACAGATCTCTTTCAGAAAGACATCTGTTTTGGTTTGGGTAAACTAAGTGTATTTTTATATCTAGCCACGAAAAGAGATCAAAGATTTAGGATTAGTTGAAAAGCAAGTGAGAAGTGTAATGTTTTCTCTAAAAAGTGGTTGGTCTGCCCTGGTTTGTAGGTGTGATGCCCATCCATCCATTATTTTTACCATTACACATTATCTCCAAAGGGAAATTTGGATTCTTCTCTTAACCTAACATGCATGTTTTGGGATGTCAGGAAAAAAACAGAATAGCCGAAGGGAGTATGTGGTCCCCCAAAGCTTGGAAACCATCTTGCAGTGGGTTCCCAATCACACCACACCACACCACTAAAATCAATGTCAGCATTGAAAAAAGGAAACGGTCTATTGGGTTTTCTTTTACATCATTTATGCATTTAACATTTTAAATTGGCATCATTCCATGTATGGCACCCCCACATACCAAACATGCAAATGCTAAAAGCCTCTAGGTGTAAAATAATCACAGCATCTGTTTAAAAAGCTAGCATTGCTGAGAAGGCTTGAGGTTGTATTATAATTGATGGTTTGCAACGGGGGAAATCATTCATCCTCTCTCTTTATATTCAAAATTCAGTGCACTGCTGTGCTCAGTGGCTTAGACCGTCTTTCCTAATTATTCTAATTACTCATCGGTGAGGCGTACACCATCCAGGAATGGGATGTTTTCCTGAAACATTGAAACATTCTTTGAACCTTTTAACATTAATCTTTCGGTATGATGCAAAAATAAAAATCCTTCTGCAAAGGACATCTTTGCATATAGAGAAATATCCTGTTGGGTGAGGACATGTTGAAGGTTGTGTGTCGAAGAAGCTGCAACGGAGTTGAAGCTGAAACGTGATGTCTGAACAAAGCCAAAGGTACTAAGAAATAAAAGGAGAAATTGGATTTTTTTGGATCGTCTATTTGTGCACATTACCGATAGATGCAGGATACAACAACCCATCCTACTTCTTGCATCACTCTTGTTTGATCATAAAATATGAATACATTTATAGTTCAAATGTAGAAATTGAACACAAAGGATCTGGCATTATAGATTTCTCTGCTCATTGCACTGGTGACACGTTAAAAAGGTAACACAGAGCAACTCTTAAACAATAACACAATTGTAGACTGACACAAGATTTTGGTTACTTGTGGAGAGAAATAGGCCACCTCGTGTGTGAGAGAACCTCCAAGACGTTGCGTTTGTTGATCTCTTGATTTTATCTTTGGTCACCCTGGTCAGTTTTTTTAATCTTCGGGCTAAGCTTGAAGCAGTTGAAAATTGTGCCATAGATGAGCAAAATAAGGGGACTGCTGTGGCTGCGTATCAGCAGGGACCTGCAGGGCAGCCCAGCGGTCAGTGGGTCAGAGGCAGCCCCAGGGTACACCCTGGACTGGTCCGGGCCATTAAAGGGCTGTATTGAAATGTTAAACATAATTCAGTAACCACAGTAAGTAAAAAACAATACCTTTAATGTTCTTACTATGTAAAAGTCCTATTTGAAAATCATGCTGTGTATAATCTTATCAACACTGATGCACGTGCCCATTAAAGGTGTCCTTAGGTGTTTTGAGTGGCTTTTTCTGACAAAAAAAGGACCACTCGACTGGTTCATGAAATTATGTTGGTCACCTGGTCAGAATGAACTAAATGTTTTAGCAAAGTGAGACTTCTGTTTACCAAACATTATGAGGCATGCTGCATGACCCAGACTGCATGTGTGGATGGTGATGAAGACGACACATGACATCACTTTCTGACTTTCCGTTTTCCTGGACTGGGCCATAATCAAACTTTTTGTATGACAGTCGCCCCCTGCTGGCCATGGCACGCAGGTTAAAGTACCATCATTCATTTATTAGACAACGGAGCTCCTTTTATCTATTATACACAATCTGTTTAAAAGACTAAAAGGAAGTTGTTGGCATTTGGGTTCAGTCGTAGGCGTTTGGAGTGGAAGATAAAGGTCGAATGCTCCAGGGTCAGGTAACATGGATTAATATGGTGGTGAACACAAAGCTCTGAATTTCCACACGAAGTAGACACGGCGTACACTTTCTCCTCCTCCTCCTCCTCCTCCTCCTCCTCCTCCTCCTCCTCTTCCTCCGCCCGGCTGAGAATGTCCTCGGAGGACTGCGCGCGTTTTCATTGGCCGAGAGGAGAAGGAGAAAGGAGGAGGGGAGACGGACGGACTGGACGGAATTCCTCAGCGCTCCTCAAATTTCAACAAATCCAAGACCCTCAGCTCCATCCGGACGCAGAACCTCAGCCCAGCTCCCCTTCTGCCGAGTGGAGCCGCCGCTTTAGACCAAACCGTACGAAAAGTAACATTTCCACAAGTTGTCCATGTCGCCAAACAGATCGGTCATCTGGTCAGCCGCTCTCATCACACGGCACTTTCTCTTTTTGTTTCCAGATGTTGCGAAGTGTGGCCGCGCTCCTTCTGCTGGCCGGGGCTCTCTCTAACGCGGAGGTAAGTTCCATGTTTTACAACTTGCGGCTCCCGCCTGCACACGGCCACCAAACGGGTAGTCTCGACTCTAGGATTTAACTCTTTGTAACGGAACGGCGCAAACTGGAGCTGATCTGTAAGGCACGCACCAGCTCAGAGCCGGACACATCTGGGAAAGGTCGGAATGCATCAAGATAACAGCGTCTCGTGGGGAAGCTGAGCCTTACAAACTCCTCACTGAGTCCTGAGGCCATTTGGCCCTTTATCTTCCACCGTGAACATTGTGCGCATTACAGGGAGAGTGCAACAGGGGGGGAAAAACGTCTTTGTGTGCCTTATCAGACAGTATCATTAAAGTAATTGCTCCTCTGAGTCACAGGAAAAGTTACTTTTCCCTCACCCAGTAGCCTACTTGAATAAACCACAATTTACTGCACAGATTTTCTTATTTTTTGGAAGTTCAAGAGGACAGAGATGAGAGAGGAGAGACAGGCAACTGTGAGACTGACTGGGGGGGGGGGCTGCAGTGGGGTTGTGTGCATCCCCCTGCTCTCCGTGGTGTTTAACGGCCTTCTTCATCAATATTGTAGGATGTTTGGCTGCAAAACGCTCCGCCAACTGGCAGCTGCTCCGATGTTTGGGTGGTCATTCGCAGAGCATGTGTTTGCCTGTGAGCTCAGGGCCCGGTGAGAATGCCCCCCCTCTGACTCTCACACCGCAGCACTAAGTAGTCCAGCCTTTGAGCAAACACAGAGGCAGCATGCCCTCAGACACAAGGACCAGCTCCAACAGGAAGTATGGTGATATTTATACTCATTTTTGCCTCTAGATTATCTTTGATATATGTTGTTTGTAAGCAATTTGTTTTGACTGTAGGAAGTTATAGTCTTGTAAAATCCTTTAATTTTGTCCAGTTTTAAAAAAAACTGGTTCAGGATCAGTTTGCCATCTCTTGTTGATTTGAAACTGATGAAAGAGCAGCACCAAATTATCAAAACATTCGAAAGAAGGGGAACTTAACGTCATGGATTGTTGTAACTGACATTCCCATGGATGCCATGGCTCTGTGTTTTCTCAAATATGTGATCGAACTCCTGCTGCAGTAGAGCGTACTTTTGCAGCTTGGGTTTTGTCTGCCGATTTCTGGATGACTCTGGAAGTATTTTAGCTTCCCTGATGAATGTTGTGCTGGTTTGCCACCTTTCACTTAAGCAAATGGAGCTTTCCTAGTGGTGGGAAGGCATTTCATGCATATCATTTCCAGTGGTGTGCTGTGTGTGGGAGAGGATAGCTCTAGACAATGCCTTTATATTAGTCTCTAGGAATATGTGAAAAGAATGAATCCTAATTATTAGACTAGAGAAGCCCATCTTTGCTTAACAGGTACAATTAGTGAGTTCTTTTTTAACTTGGAAGTTTGAATGTCTGAGTTCTCAGACTCTAACATAAATAACTATTTTAGCTGCACTTTTAGTTCCTTATTAAATGAAACAATAACACAGTACTTTCAGGCATCTCAGGAAAAAAATCCTACCATATTTCTACAATCAAAATAGAACATTATGCTGTTTTATTAGTTAGTACAGTTAATAATCATCAGCAAAGTGGTGAGTGGGAAGGAGGAAATCTTTCTGACTTGTAGCTAGAACATGATCCACTGGAATGTGACATCCTTCCCGGCTTTAAGCTCCACTGGCTAATCCAATGTGAAAAGTCTGCTTTAAACGGAGAGATGCAGCTAGCTTTGGTCTACCCAACATTGATAACTCAATTTTCCAGCACTTCTGGCTTCTTGGAGGCTGGTTGCCAGGCAACCGACTCCTGCACAGAAAAAGCCTGTCACCTGTAAAGCGCCGTATTATTGCCAGACTATCTGCTAAAGCTAGCCATCTGCTCTGCGTGCACTTGCAATTATTTGAACTGCATATTGATGTGGATTTTCTCATTAAACTCTGTATTTCAAAATGAGTTACTGCTTCCTCAAAGACGTTCTCTAAGAAGCTCAAACACAGAGGTACACGCTGGCCCTTGACGGTCTACCCTGAGAAGCTACAGCTGTGGAACACCTGGCTCTGACTCCCCTCTAGAGCGGAGAAATTACAGGAAGAAGAGATAAACAAACACCCAACTTTTTTTTGCCTAATTAGAGCCTGGATTTTTCGGTGTCTTCCAGCTAAACACAAGATTGGCAAGTTGTCTGCTGCCTGGCCTGTCTTTACAGCTTAATGGCCAGCAGTGCCTCAGCTGCAACAACACTGCTCAGAGCGGCCATGCAGGCCCTCCCTGCTGACCTTCCTGTTTTGCCTGCTGGCTTTTTTAAATGTGCCATTGTCTGCGCCTGTATTGAATCCACGGTCATGTTCTATGAGGTATGGCACGGAGGAGACAGAGCACACAGCGGGCTGTGCTGGATGTAGTAAATGGGGAGACATTAGAAAGGCATCCATTCTCCAAAGGTAATTACCTTGACAATATATGGCCTGTGGACTGGCGTGGGAAGAGCCTGAACTTGTATATCAGTGTGCTGTCCAAATGAGGTCAACAAGCTGGAGCGAAGCCCTCACAGAAGTATGATGAGGACACGCAGTGTGTGGGTTAAGGTTTTGTTCACTGAAGGCATAGCGGAAAAAGGAAAAAACACAATTTCCTTCGCGTTGACTGATGTTTTTATTTACTGGCATGGGTTTGAGCTATTAAAATGAGAAAGCTAACATCTGATTTATTATCAAAGAAAACTCCCGCATGCTTCCTGAAGTGAGAGTTCGCTGTGTTTGAAGATAAGCTGTGTGGCAGGGTGGCCGAGGCTGGGACTCGAGCTTCCCTGAGTGTGTGTCTGGCGGCTGGAAGAGAGATATGCATCTCATGGATTAAATGGCGGTGTTTTACTAAAGCCCACTGGGAGCTTGATATGCAAAGGAGGCTGTATGCAGGCATAGTGAAAGTCATGAGAGGTTGCGGTCCAAAGGGGGCCTTTTTGCAAACGTGCCTGCATATAAACAGCGGAAGGGGAGTGTTTATGTTTTATAAGACTGGGTGGAATGACTCTGTGGTTAAATGAGTTATCAGTGTTCTGGAGCTATGACAAAATATAGACGAGGAGGGAGTAAATTCAACAGGGCCACCAGACATCCTCCCCTCTGCTCTGGTCACATGGAAAGCGAAGAATAAGCTGCCTGTTGTGGTGGGTTTGGACCCAAATTAGGCCTAATTGAGTTATGGTTTCACATGCTAGCACCCTGCCACGCTTCCATGTTGACGCTTGTTCTTCCTCATTCAAGGTGGGCTAAAAATATCTGCCCAGGTGGAGGAAACAGGAGCATTAGGGGGACGCTGTGTCCTCTGTCTATATCAGCCTGCTCTAATTACTGTAGCTCAACAGCCGGTCATGAATCCTGCTCGGGGATTGTGTGGGGTGGTGAGCTAGAGCGATGGAAAGCAGAGAGGAGATGGAGCCACAGTCATGCAATTACAGCACGGGGAGATTGGAAGTGAGGTAAGACTCAGCTGTGTGAAGAGAAAAAAGTGCTGTGTTTCATGTCCCTGCAGTGTCTATTCTCTTCACTCTTGGCTTGAGTTGAAAGGAGGCCTCATTTAGCTTACCAGCTGTACGGGTGTCTTATCATTAAAGACGCCCTGCTCTCAGGGGATGCAACAGAAAACACCAGTAGCAGAGGGTGGCACTTATGTCTCCGGGTTTGGATGGAGGAGATGATGAAGACGTGGTCACAAGTTAGGAAGCACTGATATTTGAACTCTGACAAGAAGATGTGTTTGTTGGTTAAACCATGTTCATTTCAGAGCTGTGTAATGAACATCTGCTAAAAATGCAAACTGTCAGCTTTGATTTGAGAATATCAACATCAGAATTGAAGGGGGCGGTTGATTTGAACAGCTTTTCAAATGGGACAACGGACACGACCAAAAGAAAAGAGAATGCAGGAGCTTTGCTTTTGCGATGCTCCACAGCTTCACTGTGGCTGCTTCCACTCGTTTCTTTATGGGTCTTTATATCTTTAGCTTTGCCTTCAGCGAGCGAAACACTGCCAGATCAGGTTTAGATAAGACCGTCGCCAGTGTTATAGCAAACATTTCTCATTTTTTATGTTCAGAAACGTGTTTGTTGCTTTAGGAATGTGTTTTATTTTCTTCCACTGTGAAATGTCGTGGCTGTTTCTGAGCAGGTAATATATCTCCATCTTCCCAGCTGCCTCTGTCACATCAATAAATAGTGATTCACTGCCACTAAGCCATGCGTGGCCGTGTCAACGCACAGCCTTCACGTGTTAGCAGACAATGTATATTTCATGATACTAAAATCCTTACACCTTAATCTGTCAAAAGAATACGCCCCCAGAAATGTGCAGACTTTTATACGCTCTAGATTTACTAATGGATTTCCTGTTTGTGGCTGCTGTGAAGGGTCCACTCACATAAGTTATATAATATTCATAAGATTATTTTTCACCCATGTTGATTTTTATTGATTTCGTTGAATAGGGAAGCACAAATGAAAAGCCCACTTATGTTCATAGGACAGTCTTTGAGTCAATTGCCCCATCACATTTCAAACGTTCTACATATTATTATCTGAGCAACAACAAAAATTAGAATGCTTCAAAACTTGCTGTGCATCTTAGGTCATTTCATTTGTATCTTAGTGATTCATAAAGGATAATTGTTTCTCACTTTGTTGTTGTGTTCAGCTCAAAGTTAAAGCACGTGATGTACACCGTAAAGAAAAGAAGAAAAGAGAGATCTGGGACAATCTGGTTACCTCCGCTGCTTTACAGAATGTTGAATGATTAGTTGGCTACTGTGGCTTCCTGCTTTTTCCCCCATCCAATAAGCTCTCACATACCGGTAATTAATGTGTCAAATTTCATTTCAAACTTAATTTTCCTGTGCATGAGAGAGGAGCCACCGGGAAAACATGTAATATAAATCATTTGATCAGGTTTTAACACACTATTCAACATTGGTGCTAGCTTTAGATTTTCTGCTGTCTATGATGAGTTTGTGTATTTTCTTATCAGAATTGGTTGCAGTGAGATTTCTGAATATTGCTCCTCTCTTGCTTGTTGTTGAAAAGTCTACTTTGAATCTGTCATAGTGTGTAAATATGACAGAGGTGGCAGGAGCAGCTGCCTGGTTACCAAACATCCATTAGCTGTGAATTCAGGTTGTCACGGTGATTTTAATTGCAACTTTCTATTAGACCCAGTCAGAAAGAAAATTCCCTCAACTGTCATCCTATCTCAGATTGCATGCGATTTAAGGAAACCCAGTAACTCCTACTGACAGGGTTTTTCCTCTGTGCACACTGTAAGGCTTTCTTACACAACTGAATTTGTCTTCTAAGTGTTGCATTTTTAAACTGGTCATTTCTTTAAACGTTGGGAAAATAACTTGTCGGAGGTGAATAAAAACTGTGTGGATATACAGGCGCAGCACTATTTCAGACAGTAAATTCCTGGGCTAATACACGCTCATAGCCCCCCAGCTTTTAAACACAGTCTGTAAATGGGCCTTTTCCTTCTACAAACATATTCGAGGTATTAGCCCCAACACTGGCCTCAGAGCCAGAGGGGCGGGGTTTCTATCCATTTAGTCTCCACTCCCTCTCAACCTCTCTTCGCCTTCAAGATGGTGTAGAAATTCACAGTTAGGAAAGGGGGGGGGGGGGGTCAGAAAGCCTAGAAAGTTGACAAAAGGGAGCAGCGATAAAAAGTTACAGACGATTAAGAGAAAGTCTTGAAGGTATCTGATTAGCAAAAGTGAGACACGGAGAGAGGTTCAGGCCAGAGGGACTTGTGGTTTGTTGAAATGTAGTTTGTCTGGATTAGCTGAGGTGGTAAAAAAGCAGGTGGTGAGGACAGAGGTGACACTGTCGTCCCAGCTGGGGTAGAACGGGGCGAGGGGGGCCGGGGGGGTGCTGTGCTCACAGTGTTTTATTTCCTCCGCTGACGTTTTAACTGCTAGCAGATGTAGCTCTGCCCAGACCGTGACTTATTTCCTGCTTTCTTTAGTCTCTCTTTGTCTGTTGCTTTGACTTTTTATCCCTATCTTCTCACTCCTTTATTTGACTCCCTTTTTTTCCTTTTCTTTGTTGGGTCGTTCTGAATCTTTTTTCTCTTAGGATCATTATATTTATTTGGCTCAGGTTGCTGTTTCCACATTTCAGCTGGGGAAAAACGGGCCCAGTCGGGGTAAAATAACAGGCCACAGACTAGGCTGACATCATCCGTCCGTTGGCGCATTCCTTTCACACTGAATAAGAAATCTGGTGAGGAACAGGCAGCATAAACTAGTTACTCACACCCCTTTGTTTCTGCGAGTTTATTCTAAAACATGGAGTGTGAGACCCCCCCCACACACAAGGCTCAAACAAAAAATACTAATATAGTTTTTAATACACTGGTCTGACACTGGTATGGCCTCATTATTTCAGGGGCAAGGACACACTGGCTTTTTTTTTGCTTTCAAGAGCCAATCAATTTCCATTTAGTCCTTGAAAAAACGAACCAGGCATTTGAGCTCAGAGTATGTATGTCAGTAGATTGTCTCATTTTGAGGGTCCTTTGGCGGCTTTACTGCATGTCTTCTCCCAGCAGGCGCTCAAGTACAGAAGAAATTCACTGAAACCGATTTAATATGAATGAGGATACAGTTGAATGGATTCAGATCTTGAAAGTTTGGGAATGAAGGCGCTTTAATTATTGAGGGCAAATTGCTGCATCTTTCTGTAATGACTCAACACCACGGCAGATGATGGCCTTGTCATGTTTATCCCCTGTGTGATGGATTTAGCCACAAGCCTGCATAAATATTCGTTAAAGAGGAAACTGGATCGTAGTTAGTTCGCAGTGTGGGGCGTGAGTGGTTCTCGTTCTGGCTTGGCAGCGCGTCATTTCACCTCAGGTACGCCCTGCCCGGAGAGGGGAGAGGGGGAGGTTTTTATGAGCTGAGCGAAACATGCCCTTCAGGTTGAGCTGTCTGTCCGCTTAATTCCTGGCATAAGTCAACGTCGCATGAAGTTAAGGATTGTAGGATAGTTTAGAGGGGGAGAGACGGCATGGGGGTGAACGGGAGGGATATTGATGAGTGGGAGAGCAGAGGCACCTCTCTGACCCATTTACAGACAAGGTTTTGGCTCAAGACTAACTGTGTCGGACACAAGCGGAGGCACAACACAACTCAGGAATGCAGCCCCCACCCCACCCTCTCATTCTCCCAGTTCTGTCTGCCTCTCCTCTCTATCCCTTGCTTTTACTTCTTGCTTTTCCTTTGTTGCTCTCCCCCATTTTAAGCGAAGACGTAGAAACATTTGTGTAAACATTTGTAAACTCTGGGTCAGTGTACGATGCTGTTCACATCTGAACCTAGTCAGCGCTTGAAGCAGTAGTCTAACTCGTTTCATGAATAATTCCTCACTAGAAGCAGAAACAGATGACATGAGAAGAGTTAGAATCTTTTGAACTTTCGAGAAAAATATATGAAGAGTTCTTTAAGTTTTTATTTCATTTTTGGTGAGTGTTAAGTTTTAACTTGAGGCTGTTGATGTAACTTGTGAAAGATTCGACGGTAAAGGAGGCAGAGATCAACACTCATGCGTTTGCTGGGTTGTGTATTTCATGTACAGTTCTCTGTTCTGTTTGAGAAGAGAGCTTGGATGCAGACAAAATGGAGACACCATGACACATGCAGCAATTTTAGATAAGGAATGTACTACTCAGCCAGTATAGATAAATCTTGTTCATCCAATAATGATTTAATAGGTCAAACAGCTTTAAATCAAATAGTAATTTAATGCACCATATAGCAGAGTGAAGGAAGATCTGGTATTCAGTGAGTTCATGAGTCACATTTTGGCTGATTTTTCACCATAAAGGAGTTTGTTATTCAACTTTGAAACATGTTCACAGTTCACAGCCGTGAAACAGTTACACATGTTCCATACAGCATGCAGCTCACACAACATTTTCCTCTTTTTCTCCCATACATATATGTGTGTGGTTTGTTTTACATGAAATAAGATACAAAGAAGTATTTAAATCTCTCTCCTGCATAGAAAGTAGTCTCTATGACAGGTTTGATAAAGATAATCCCTTCCTGCGACGGAATTTAATTTCCATTAACCTAACTTAAACAAGCTGGAAGAGAGATGTCTTTGTCTCTATCGGGCAAATGTTCCAGTCTATCACTCAAATATGCTATCAGGCATTGAAGGTTAGAACTGTCGGTCCTTCTCAAAGTATCAAATTCACTATTTGCTCATTTTGGAATTTCAATTATTTGTATGGTGAATATGGTGTGTGGTGGATATTGTTGTGTAACAACCAGATGTAATGTGATGCTAATTGCGAACTTGTTTTAAGAAGTGCTGCAGTTTTGCTGATCAAAAATAGGCAGCTCAAAATCTATTAATGGAGACAAAATGATGACTTCAGGCTACAAGTTGAAGCTGTAATGACTTTTTTGACCTGATCCTCATCAGCTCATCTCAAAATCATTATTATGAATCCATAATGAATGCAAAAAATCTTACTTCCCAAGGGAATCTAGTGATGAAATGTCAAAACAAGTTGTTTGCATATGAAGTGTATTGATTCCAGTGGATAATACATATTAAATATTTAGTGTGAACAAAAGTTTAGAAAAATGATAAGGATAAGAAAGCCTGCACCATCACATATCAAAGCCATGCTAACTTAAAGCGAGACATTTTTGTTCAATATTTTAATAAAGAACTTTATCAAGGAATTCACACAAGGTTTTTGTTTAAAATTTCATAAAGATGTCAGTAGAACTGAAGCACCCTTTAACTTTTTCATAATGGAGTATGATCCCACTTTATCTTCACAGCCCTGAATCCACACGTTTCTGAGAGATACATGAAAGGAAAGAGACTGAATGCTTGTTGTTAGACATTGATTTAAGCTTGATTTTTGAAGATAAACAAACAGAAAAATAGCGCAATTGATTAAAATCAGCACTAAGGGTACGCTCAGCCTTCTTTTCAAAAAGCAGTTTGCATTTGCTACATTAAATCAATGTTTTCTCTTGAAATGAAGGGTATTGTGGGAATGTCTTCATGGTGGCTGTAAAATGACATCCAGAGAAGTGAAGCATTGATTGGCTTGCTGGGTCAATTGAGCATCTCAATCACACGCCCAAATCCATTTGAAAACATATGAGGAAAACGTGCAAAGGCGTAATATTTTCCTGCGTTCGTATGTAAAGGTTTCGTCTTGCTATTTTTGTGCTGCTTTTGTCCTCATCATAAGTGGAAAGAAGAAGTGGCATTTCTCTACTGAAGCGAGAAGACATTGCCCTTTAACTGGAGTCAGGCTCAGCTGGAAGTCAGAGTCAGCATCGCAGTGGAGGAATCAGTACCCCTCATTTTCTCCTATATCCTGACCTTCTACCTGTCTGCTAACATTTAGACTCCCCAAACAGCTATATATATTTGGGACACATAAGGTTGTTTTTTTCATTTAATTCTCATTCATATTTAATTTCACTGCCATTTCGCTCACCTATTTTCATTCCATCTAAGTGCTTAAAGGCCAGTTTTGATTCACTGGCATGCCCCTTGATGCTCTAAAAGGGCAGAGCATTTAAGTTTTAATCTTCTGAAACCCATCGAATAATCAGATTATTCTGACTAATGGGAAAACATTGAAAAAGGGAGACTCGAACATGAAGAGCAAAATATGCTGTTGCTGATGCTGATGCAGTTTTATGAAAAACGTTCTTTATTCTGGGAGGATCCACTGGGCAAATAACAGCTGTGATTAATTTTAAATGGGAAAGACATTGTTTGCTTAAAAAAAAAAAAAGAAGTACCATTTAACTAGGACAATCACAGTGCATGAGATGGCCTTTATTAGTGCTGGGTTTGTGTATTGTTTCCACCGTCTGCTCGGCTGATAATTGGGCTGATGACTGTTTGCATGCACACCCATAAAGCAGCACTTGTGTGGAGTCCTCATTATAATATTATATCCAATAACATGTATAAAGTATCTATAAGAAGTCTGACAGTTTTGGTAAACACATGAGTTTACTCAAAGGAGGTGACATGGAGGAGGTCAGTCGATAATGAGACCTGGATACGGTTAGACTCCCACATTGGAATAGAAGTCACAGTTTTGTCTTTAGGTGCCAGATAAGTCCTGAATTATGACTCAAATTAAGACTCGAACCCAGCAGTTATGTATGTCAACATATTGGTGTATTTAAAAGAGAACGTGTGCCCACGCCTGCTCATATCCGTTGTGAGAGCTCGGGGCTACAGGCAGGCATGAGTTATGACAACACGAGGCAGCTCTCTTTGTTCTGTGAAGGTGATATTACAGTCTTATTTCCCCCAATGTTTACCAGAGTCTCGTGTTATATTGTATATCTGTATCGGTGATGAAAAATCCTAGCAAGACATTCTGTTTTTATCTCATCAAAGATCCTGGATCCACACTTCTACAAAATTATCACAACAAGTGGCTGTTCATGGCCTCACTATGGCAACAGTCCACTTGAATCAGCAGGATACGAATTCTTTTTTTTTTTTAATTGCCAGAGATTCTCTGCTCAGAGAAAGATGAACGGACAGACTTCTACATTTGTAGTCTTGAATTATCTCAGGAGCCCATTCATTATTCATGTTTCCATGGAGGTTCCCACAGGTTTCTGCAAGCCCCCAGCCTCTCTGTGTTGGTGTGTAACTAACTGATGTGTCCAACATGCTCAGGGCCATTTGGATGGCTTTGAAGATTTTCCATGACCTCAGCTTTGGAGTGCGAGTGTGTGTGTGTGTTTGAACTATGCATAGAACTGAAGTAAATCCCTTCAATCCCCTCCTCGAACCAGGTCTGAGTTAAACTTGCTGCAGTGTGACATGAGCATGTGACTACCCCTCCACCCCCTGAAATCACCCTGGGACAGTATATTTATCATTGAACTTTATTCAGAGCCCCCTTTTTTTAACAACCCACATTTCAAGACAACATAACATAAGGTACAGTTTTACGCACATGCACGCTTTAACACTTGGGATCCTGCTCACGTGCAGGCACAAAAACAAAGCCAACTTTCTGCCTCGTTCCAACAGGAAACAGCAGCTCAGGGAAGACAAGGGGGGGAGTCTGGAGAAACAGGGTGGAGAACAGATTTCACAGAGCTTGGGAATGGGCCCAGAAGGAAAAAACTGCTCAGACTCCAGATGTAGAAACACCCTGTACACAAATGCTTGCTTAAATACACACACAGTATACAAAGACGCACAGGGGAGGAAAGGGGGAGGTAATGAGGGTCAACAGACATCTCTCGAAGCTCCGCTTGGCGGGTTTTGATTGGCTGGTTCGTAACAGAGGTAATCTAATTTTTTTTTCTTAACTGCTGACAATCTTCTGAAACATGGAAAACATTTAAAACCAGATATTGGAGTTATCGGCAAGGGCAAAGATGGCCAAAAAGCTTCTGACAAAAGGGCCTTAGATATTTGAATGAATCTTTCCTGTTCAAGTTAATCCATTTAAAACTACATTCAACAAAGGCCGTTTTGAATCTGCTCTACTGACTATCTCCATATTTAGTTGTAGACTTCAGACATTTCCACTCTGGAGTTAACCAAAAACATAAATGACTTCTTACTGGACAAAAATAAGACGACAGTTAGGCCAACACATTGTGGATCATTGTCGACTGGTTTGAGTCTGTTGGTCAGATATGGTATCTCTGTAGTATTTATGGTCTGTTAATGAAAATTTAACTAATGTTGTGGATTTCTTTAAATGTGTGGTTATAACATCAGCCGGTGTAAGCGAAGGGAGGTGTTTTTTTATTCCCACTTGGCAAATATACCCTCAAAATGAGCTCTAATATGCGGTCTACACATTTTTCACCTCTTACATATGTAATAGCACCACCTTGTGTGTGAGATGGGTGAGTATTTCTAAATGTTTTTTTCCCATTTGTGTGCCATTTAGGAGTTGCAAAGTAAGAGCAAAGTGTGTGCCAACGTCTTCTGTGGGGCTGGCAGGGAGTGTGCGGTCAACGAGAAGGGGGAGCCGAGCTGTCTGTGCATCGAGGTGAGGGCGGGCTGGTCCAGCAGAGGCCAAGTTGAGCTTTCACTCAACTGGGATTGAAATAAGTTTTTTAATCACTTTGATTCATTTCTGTTCCTGATTTTGTGCAGAGCTGTAAGCCTCACAAGAGGTCCGTGTGCGGCAGCAATGGCAAAACCTACAGGAATCACTGCGAGCTCCACAGAGATGCTTGCCTGACAGGCTTGAAGATCCAAGTGGCTCACGATGGACACTGCAAGGGTAAAAGATCAACAAACACTACAGAAAATACCAACGTTACAGTCAGTCAATCCTTTTTGGAATGAATACTTTTCTTAAAATATTCTTTATGATGCTTGCACTTTTGCTTCTGCTTATAGAAAAAAAAAATCAGTCTTATACTTTTTGTTTTATAAAAGTAAACTCTTCACACTCTTTTGATTCTGTTTGAATCTGCGTTTTTGAGACTTTGACAATGTGATGCTTTTTCAAGATAGAAATAGCTAATAAGTGATAAGAATAACTAATGAAAATAATTAAACAGTTTCCTATTTAACATTTTTCTTAGAGGAAATATTGCTGTTAAAGTTACATTTCCTGTCCATGCAGCTGCTGTGCAAAGTTGCTTTTAATAGTAATTTAGGTTGTGTGAGCAGGCATGCAGATATCAGCATAGCACGCTAGCATGATATGAGCATATATCAGGCGATCAGATCCACATCTGTGCCAGCCACATGGAAGCACCGCTTTTACTCCACACCTCCCACACGCATGAATCCCTTCTTCCTTTGAACATGTCTGCCTGGTACAAAATATGCTGTATCGGTGTAACATAATTTTTTACTGACTCTAAAAACCAACAAGCTAGACTTAATACAACAGATGGCCAAAACTTTCACTGGACCGTCGTCATGTGACGGCCATTCTGGCAGATGATACTTTAGTGCTCATCTGGTGTGTGGCAGAAATGCCGACTGTACCGCAGGCAGGTGATGAGGTGATTAGCGTGTAACCTATGAACCAGCACATATTCCTGGTGCTGATAAGCACGGGTGAATGGGTTCAAAGTGAATATGAAATGACGCCCACATGACGCTGCACATCTGCCTCTACGCCAACACCTGTGTGCTCAGCCCCGTCTATTAATACATCGGCCTCTTATCACCGCTGAACTTTCACTTCCCACGCAAAGAATTGTCTCGCTGGGTCCCTGCTGGCATGAACATTGATCGGTGTCAGAAAAAGGCTGGGTAGTCGCTTAAAACCTTTACGTCATGTTGTTGTCTTTCGAGACCTTTGGGCAAAGGTTCAGTGATGGTCACGTTCAGCTCCATTTGTTTGAATCAAGCTGAGATGGTCTGAGTTTTTATATTTTGTTTGTCTTTTTGAATCTCCTCTAGAAAAGAAAACAGAGAAGGCAGCTGCCAGCCCAGGTACGTTTATATATCTTCTGATCCACCATTTTCTGCCTACATTTTTTTTAATGCACAATAACAGAATAATATGTCCCATCAGCAGTTTTTACCCTATCTCGAGATTCGATACAGACCAGATTATTTCTTTGCATCTCATTTTAAGTTTCTAATATGTTTGATGTGTTTCTCTTAAATTAGAGGAAAAATGAATGCCCAGGTTACTTTGGCTTTCACCGTCACCCTGATGATATTTTGGTGGAGTGGATCTGACTTTAGGTTTTATCTTTTAATTTGTGTGCAATCACTGCATGTAAAGGTCATAATGATGCTGGAACTGTGACATGTCCAAAAAGACAGCAGCCGGCTGTGAAAACCCTCTCAAGTTTTCACCCTTTGGACAAAATAATTAATGGTTGTGACCTTTGGAAACATTCCCACTGCTGCAGTCGTGTGCTTCGCTGCTGACCGCAATGAGCTGAGGAGTCGTGTTATCCAGTGGCTGCAGACCGAGGTCATCCCAGACGGCTGGTTTGTCAAGGGGTCCAACTTCTCTGAAATCCTGCTCAAGTACTTCAAGGTGAGTGCCCGCTCTGCGCTAAAGGCCAGAAGCGTCCGCTGTCTGCGTTTCGGTTCCTGCACCATTCTAGGTTGTAGGAATGCTATGGGAATTGAAAAGCCCACTCATGCGGTCTTTCTGTGTTTATCTGCAGTCGTACGACAACGGGGATTCTCAGCTGGACTCCTCCGAGCTGCTCAAATTCATCCAGCACAATGACTCGGCGGTGGAGCTGCAGTCCTATGCAGACCAGGAGAGCAACAAGCTGCTCAGGTCAGCGTGGGTTTGGACCTTTTTACATAAGGGCTGCGTAATGGAGCATGTTTTCCCACCTTCCCCCAGATATTTGCTGTGGCGATAAAGCTTGTGCATACAGGATTTATGTGTGCGGTGCTATTTTCAGACATGCCGAAATGTCACTGGCACCGTGCGGATCAGTGCAAACACTACTGAAGGCCTCCCGTGGGAGCCTGCAGGGGCATAAACACCTGTACTCTGTGGAATAGCTCTCTCTCTACTAATTATGTTTTCTGTGACGCTTCTTTTTTCGAATGCTCTGGCATCACAAGTAGGTAGAAGTTAATTTTGTTTATGTCTGCCTCCCAGGAGCCTGTGTGTCGATGCCCTCATTGAGCTCTCTGATGAGAACGCCGACTGGAAACTCAGCTTTGATGAGTTCCTCAACTGTCTGAAGCCCGGCTTCAACCCACCAGAGAAGAGTGAGCTTGAAGAGTTACTTTGACCTAATATAACTTCAAGTAGCATTAAAGCTGCAGATTAGCAGGCTCCCAGAAAACCATGGAAACAGGACTCCAGTGGCTCTTTTCTCAAAAGGCTGAAACAGTTTTTTTTGTCCCCCTTCATTTCAGTCATTTAGTGCAAATATATCTGGTATAAAGTTCTCAGAAATCAGAAGCATTGCTCCATCCGTTTTTGTGTGTGGAGCAGTGAACCCTGGAGCTACTCCAGAGTCAAGGACACTCACTCATACATATCCAGCTAGCTGGGTTTTTTTTTATTATTTAAACTCAATTCTCCTACACATAAAGTATTGCTTTTGCTTAAAAGATAATCACAATTTGCAAGCCTGGAGTTGATGAAAGATAAAGGGTATATTTCCAATGTGTCTGTTGTTGTGGGATCACGTTTCTGGATTTCCTTCATGGTGTGGGTGTCTGCATATCCATGACGAAGCTGAGAGTGGCCAAAGGCGTTTTAACGCTTGCAGCAGAACTATGAGACGCTTGAAGTGATTTGACTCAGACCTAAGGCTTTTTTTGTGTGTGTCTTTTTGCAGAATGTGCCCTTGAGGATGAAACCTACGAGGACGGGGCAGACACCCAGGTGGACTGTAACCGCTGCGTCTGCGCATGCGGAAACTGGGTGTGCACCGCCATGACCTGCACCGGTAATGACTTTGATCTCAGCTTGCTCCTGATGAATTTCTCCAGACGCGTGTCCCTTTAACATTTTGCTGTCTCTCCAGACAAACAGACAGCCGCGGGTGAGTCAGATGCTGGAGCAGAGATGACGGAGGAGGAGTGGAACCTTCGCGTGGCTGAGCTCAACAAGCACCAGGTCTAGATTTGTTATCCAAAGTCCCATAAAAACTGTTTATCACTTATCAAGTGAAAATGTATCAAACTTTATCAGATCTTTAACAGAGCTAATGTATAGCTTTATAGAGCACATGTCTAAAACTAAAATATGTGATGATCCGTGTTTTTATTATATGTTCTTCATTTCTTTGCTTTAGGGTTATACATCTTTGAATTCCATCTACACTATAGTTTGCTTTATTTCAGCCTGTTCCCTCTCAAGTTCTATTAAATTTTACTTAATGCCCAGGTTTTTTTCTGGCTTCACTTAATTGCCACTCACCTTGTCATCACATCTTTTCAATCTAGTCTGAATCACTGCTTGTGGTTGTTTGTCTGGATGCATCCTCAACCTCGTCACTGTGGTTTGACCCTCTGCAGCAGTGGTGTTTTGGATTTTACCTAATGAAATCTTATTTCTCATTTATCTCCCGGCTTGGGTTTGGGTTCCCCAGTTATGCATTCCATTTCAGAGAATGTTGCAACCATAGCCACTAAACTCAGTGTTTGGCTTTAGATTCCGTGAAGACATAACCAAGATTACCGGTAGTGTGTTTACAGAGAAAGAGATTTTGAATCACGCATGAAGTGCAAAGTGTATATTTTCATGTGCCTGTGAATGACTTTTTTTGGGGGAAAAATAATATGAGCATAGTATATATTGCTTCAGGCATATCAAATAAAACTAAAAAAGTCGAAAGCCTGGATATCGCTGAATGTTCTGACATTAGAACAAATAAACTGTTATGGGCTTGAAATGATCCACAAAATGATGTTCAATATTTTTTATTGTACAAAGGACTATATACATGACAGTGTGAATGACAATTATATGTATTACAAAGACTGTTTAGTTAAGAATTGAAGTAAAATACTACATACATTACCTTTCAATTGGATAAATGGATCATGATAAACCCAAATGCATGCGAAAAACATGAATAATTTCTTGTGGCACCTGTGTAAGCTTGCTTGTATGCGTGGCGCTCAGAAGATAGCTCTAAGCACCTGGATTGACGCCATGGCTGAGTCAGCAAGGTCACGTACTCTGCGCCACTCAACAGAAGCCTGTAATGCAAAGAAATATCACACTTGAGTTTACATTTACAGGCAGGTTCATGCTAAATTCAACCTCAGAGTTCAATCCTGTTTCCCAGAAAGCTGGAACACATGGATTGTGGATCATATGTACCACATATTGTTTTAGCTAGAATCATTTAATGATAAGTTGACATACAGTGTTGATTGTAATTCTTTTTGATAATTTGATAAAAAATGCTCACAGATACTGCATTTTAAAGGATCATGACGAGACATGTATATGTATTTGCTACATCCCCTCTCTAGTCCAGTGGAAGTTAGTCTACAGTTAGCAAAAAGATAAACTGTAATTCAGTTGGAACAGGTTGCAGCCCAACACAACCCTACTAGAATAAGCGGTAGATGGATAAACCGTAACTCATCAGACCACTTTTGCCCAAGTCCTTCTGAATGAAACTCAGGCCAAGACAGGGCAACGGTCAATATGTTTGTTTTTCATTGCATAATTGAGGGTTCACTTGCTTTCATTGCCAATTCTTCCCTGAAATGTACAAAGGCCAAATGCAGATTTTGAGAAATCTTGTTATCATCATATTATTGGGAAGCCTTATTTATTTAATGTTTTGTTCTTCCATTTGTTAAGACTTTTTGTTAACTTTGGTTGTACTTCTTTACTTTGATGAGAAAAAATCTTTAGAAATGCACAGGATGGAGTAATAGATGTTTAAACAGCTAGGCTCACTTTGTTCTGTATATTGAACTGTATACCATATCCTCTTTTTCTCAACTTCTTTGTATTCAATTACAGGAAACGGTTGAGAAGATGAAGAGCAGCACAAAGGAGGCCTGAGGGGGGAAACGAGGAGAAGAAGAGGATGCACGCCATCACCCTTCTTCCATACTTGATTTCCCTTGTGGCCAAGTGTTATCAAACTGACTTTTTCATCTTTCTCTATAATGTTAATTATTACAGTTTTTTCTAACAGTCTTTAAGTGTTTACGTTGATGTTTGTTTGAATCTAAAGCAGTCCCATAACGTAATGGGATTGCGTTGTGTTCAGTACTGTCATATTTGATTTTATTACTGCACCTCCACACTAGTCTGGGGATTATTTTTCTTTGTATTTTATTTTAAACTTGCTATGAAAGAAACTGTCAAGTTGTCATTGTTTTGGCATATGGGAGTCAGCGTTTTAGGAGGCATCAGAGTTTGGAGCTTGGAGAATGCACTTGTTGAAATGCCTGCTGCGACCTGATTCACTTCACCTTCGTATCAGCAGGTGTTTTTAACAAGCCCGACGGGATAAGAAGGTAAAAACCACCTGGGCTTCTGAATTTGTCGCCGTGTGGAATCACAACAGTAAGCCACTACTTGACCATTGCACTTCTTTCTTTCTCCTTGTCTTTCCTATGCTTCTGTTTACCACATTGCTGAAATGTATTTGTATCTTACGGCTTGAGTGTAATTTTTACCGCAAAAAAGTATGTTTCTTTGTACAGTATGTGGCTTGAATTAGAGCTCACTTTGTTCCCATGTTATGCTCCGACAAGTCTCTCTGGTGCTTTTTGGTTGAACCATTTTCTGTCTTTTTTCACTGGGATAAAGACAGGTTGCTGTCCAGATCTTTGCACCAGGTGAGACCAGATCTGAGTTTAGCATGGTGAAAACTGATACCAAAGCCTTGATGAAGTGTTTGAATAATGTACAAAAAACTCTCCAGGTAAAACATTACTCTGGACCCAGCAACAACACTATACCTGTGCTTTCAAAATCACTAACAGAAGGACTAGCCTTGTTGTCAGCTAAAGTAGCATAGCAACATTATCTGGGTGCAAATGAAATGTGTGGATGTGTGCGAGTGTGTTATTAATGTAAAAGTAGTTGGGTTTCTTTAATGTGGTCATTTGTCTAAAAGTTGTATCAAAATTGGGATGTTTGACAGAAAAATCAGTGCCTTAGACCTGCAAACCGTATCGGTCAACACCTTCGCCTGCACATCAGCAGTTGTGTCACAAGCTCGTGGCTGGAAGGAGTGTGCTTTGCTGAAGTTTAGCAGTAAACTGCTGCCTTGTAACTCAGGCGCTGGTAAATGTGTGTGTGAAAGGTACATTACTAGTTTCAAGCTAAATCTTTCCACTGAAAAGTGCAGAGACTGTAATGAAAATGTGTGTATGCCAATAAATGCCCTACACCACAACATAATCGTGTTTTTTTTAATTATGTGTTTACTCTCATCTGCCTTATTAAATGTTACAGAGCTGAACTCAGAACTCTTCTTTTTTAAAGTCTAGGTTCAACAACAATTTGTGTGGAAAAACAGATAACAATAATAGTTTAGATAAATTATTCAATTGAGTTAGCAGTTTTGTTACTTGAATTCTCATGACTTGTGATACTTATTGTTCATGATTTCTAAGGGATTTTGGCAGCCAAACTATATAGCTATCGTGTTTTAGTTTGGTAATCTATCTGTAAACACTAAGACAGTCATTGAGAAGGACATCAGCCTGGTAAGATTTGGTGCATGTAAAACTTTGTTTAGTTTCAAACTGTTTGGTTAAAGAAAGAACAGTTACATTAAAGAGGAGTGTTTGAATGGGGCTTGTTGCATAAACTGATTGGAGAGGTCAATGGAATGATGAAGTAGGGGTGCAAGTGCATTTCTTTACCATCTTTTGTTTAGTATTAATGGGGCAGTCACATATGAGAAATGACCCATTCAACTGTCCTCCTGGTCACTTTCCACTTACTTCTTTGGAAGACCTTAAAATTGGATTTGTGAATTGGGCAAAGTACTCAGAGTCAGTAAATGTCGTTAATGTCCCAGAATCAGTGTGATGACAGTAAGCCTTGTAGTGAAAAGACCAGAGATAATACAATGCATTGATCTGATTTCTCATCGTGTAAATTTACTGTTACATACCTGATTCACATTCTGTTCACATAAAGTCAGGAGACCTTTACATAATGTAACAGAAGACATGTTGCGTAATACTTCGAGGACTTGCGGCTTGCATTATGGGCCATCAGCCAGCACTGTCCAATTGTTGTAAGACGTAAAACTCTTAATTACCACTGCGCCATATCCCGACGTGATAGTGCGTGTGTATAAAATTCCATAAAACGATATATAGCTTCTCAGTTTTTGTTTTAATAACTTCTTTTGTAACGAAAAAGATTGGGAAAGTAGCCAATCAACGCCAATGTGGGAGGAGTCCGTGTCAAAAATGAGCCAATGGGCGAAATCCTCTCAAAGAATGTCTGTATTGTAGAAGCCCTTTACTGGCCAGTTTAGCTAAATGTAGTTACAGAGGTTCTCAGCTTGCACTAATTTAGTGACGTGTATTTAATCAGAGATGCGGTATTGCGGTACTGGCGAGGATGTGGAAATCTACCCGTGTTACATGTTGAAAACAGTCAAGCGCCGGAGTTAGCTCGCGGTTCACGTGGACTGCGAAACTACTTCTACGAGGACCATCAAAGAGAGCTCAAGTTTCCCCCGCAAAAAAAGCCAAAATGGACATTCAAGAAGGGGCAGCAGCTGCCAGAGATTGTGTTCTCGACTTTTCACGTTTGAGTTTAAATACTTTCAGCGCTGACAGCATTAGCGACGAGAGGAAAAGAGACATAAGGCAGCTCTACCTGAACAACAACCGACTGGCCTCGTTGCCCTCGGCGGTCAGCCTTTTCCTCAACCTGGAGTTTTTGGACATCAGCAACAACGGACTTTCGACCATCTGTGATGGCATTACGCGACTCTGTAAACTTAAAACACTTTTTGCCAAGAACAACCGCCTGGACGAATTTTCTCTGCCCAAAGAGTTCGGCTCTCTACCGCTGGAGGTGATAAACTTTAGCGGGAACCGCTTCGAGGAGATCCCGCTTCAGTGCACCAAACTGCTGCGTCTGCAGTCGCTTTCTCTCGGTGGAAACAGACTGAGAAGTATTCCCACAGAAATTGAAAATTTAACCAGGTAGGTAACGACACGTGGCCGATAAAAACCTTATATCCCCTTTTGTTTTAAGTCTATCCAGTTGAACATGTTGGTATATTTCACCGCTTTATCTGGTTTAAACCGACATACGACCACTTTGGCACTGGAGGAACTATGGAACGTACGTGTTGTTGCTATAGTGACCTGTTGTGTGTTAGCCATTATTGTCCGA
The DNA here is from genome assembly GCA_907169785.1 of Menidia menidia. NCBI lineage: Eukaryota > Metazoa > Chordata > Actinopteri > Atheriniformes > Atherinopsidae > Menidia > Menidia menidia. Next base: position 10,427,611 of record CAJRST010001113.1, read on the forward strand.
ATACGGTGGCCGTGAGGTGTTAAACCATTTAATAAGCTCAACATTGCGCAAAGCGTGAACTTTTTTCAACAGCTTTCAACTTTTCAACAGCTGTAGGAAAGGCAACATTTTAAAAAGACACAATGAAGCGTAAACACATGCTTGATAAATTAACTTGTGTGACTGGATTGATTATGGGAATTTCTCTTTCACCATTGTATAAAAAAAATACAAATGAAGGGGTGGGGGGGGGTTCTCATCTGATTTCATAAAATGATGACAACATTAATGTCCTGAATGCAGCTCACTATCTCTCCAGGCAAAACTTTCTGTACAGGTCAGAGGTTTATCTCTTAAAATGTCTTGTTCCACAGCTGCTTGTCAGTCACAGCTGACTGACTGGGCATTTGCTTTGTTAGCTTTTTTATAAGCCCTATTATACAGAGCTGTAAACCCCATTCAGTCATTCTTGACTTGCTTTTTCGGGAGGCACACATTGAGTCGGCATCAGCTATTTGCACACCAGGAACCAGTTGCATTATTTGAAGTGTATTTAAAAAGGGGTCAGTTCCTCTCTGTCTTTTATAGTTTGAATTCTATCTACAATTTTATGAATGCTATAAACCATTATGCGTCCTGTGCAAATTCCAGTTTATCATGTAAACATCACGATGTATTTTGGTCTGCTGTTCTCATTCCCGCCAGCCCGGATCATACCTAACTGATTTGTTCAGGAGATTCGATTAAGACACAGTTTTTGTTGTTGTCATTATAGAAAAGTTTGATTACTATGGTTACACAGTAGATTTTATTATAAAGAAGACTAATTCTGAAGGAAAACAAAGCAATATGTAAATTTAGCTCCAACATTTTGTCAGATTTTGAGTTTGTTGTTTGTTTTTATCATAAACTAAGCCCAGTCATGAGACCTTTTCTGTCTTATCTTGGGCTGATTTCGACAGTAGCAAGTCACAGTGACCCTGTGGGAGGTCAAAGGTCACACTTCAGACAATGCCATCTAACGTAAGAGTGTGTTTCTTTCACTAATGAGGGGCAAATGATAAAGTGGGCCATGTAATTTATTAGCACGTGCAGACATTCCTTTACCTTCCTTTATCTATCAGTCTGTAATCGAGGCCTATAAGATTGGTCAAGCTCGTGTTTCAGAGTGACTCACCATCGGTGCACTCTAACAACAGGTAACTTCCTTCCAACATGCCCGCTCTGCACAGCTAAAGTAACCCTCGGACAGCTATTTTTTTATTTTCATGTTTTTCTTCTTCCTCATTTTGTTTAAACACAACATGAGCATAATTTTAGCATCAACTCTTTATTTCAATGTATTAGACACACAGTTTAAATGCTTCCCAGGCTCAAAAGCAATGGATACAAAAAGATCATGGAGGGTCGATCATAGCCGTTCAAGCTCAGAAAAAGGTCAATTTTCCCAATGTAACATGTAATTCTACTTATTTGTCTGTCAAAAATGAAAATGGGAAATAACCCCGTAACTTGGCAGGGAACAGATGCATAACACTGTATGTAAATGCAGGAGTTAATATTGATTTACACACAAAGGTGCTCTTTTTATTGTGGCAGATTTACTAAGCTACGTGTTCATATGGCTCTCTTTTAAACACGTGCTCAGGCCACATTTCCACTCCCATTTTAATCATGACCCACAATAAAGACTGAATAGGCTTGATAATGAATCCATCTTTTACAACATGGATAAAACTGACACGCTCAAAAGGGAAGCAGAGAAAAAGTATATTTTTATATAGCGACCTGTGCTGTGCAATCAAAAGCAGAAAAATATTAAATAAAGGAAAAAAGTGCATAAGGCTGACACATCTGGAATAAATGAGAACAGCGTGTACTCTTTACATTCAGAATCAGGGGACTGCTTATGATGTTGCATCTCTGGTCCCTCATAGTTTTTGCTTTAGCCAACTGCTTTGGCTAAAAGCAGATAACATTTTTATCTGACTCAGAATGTCTCTTTCCTCCATGTTCAAAAGCGTTACAGTGGATCTTTTTTTCCTCTCTGGTTATCTAAAGCAGTGTTTCCCAACCCCGGTCCTCAAGGCACATTGTCCTGCTTGTTTTCCAAAAGTCCCTGCTCCAGCAAATAAATAGGACAGCCCTCCAACTCTTTAAGCTTTGCGAAGGCTAATTAAGACCCACTCCTTTCATCTAAATCAGTTGTATTGAGGCTTGTTTAGAACCCATTTTCTTCTCTTGCCATTCTCTAATGATCAGTCAACTTTTTGTATCTTTGCCCTTGTGGTTTAAAGCCGCTTGTGCTGAAAGTAGTACACACTAGTATCCATATGCACAGTGTTTCCCAGGACAGTTTGGGGAAAAAGGATGTAGTAATCCCATGAAACAGGCTTCTCCTTTTGTGCACTCACTCTGACAGTATTGCCCTTCACTGTCAGTGACTTACTCTCGGACAGCCACTACTGGAATGCATGTGTCCGAATTCTTTGCCTAAGTGACACTAGCGCTGCAGATCTGAGGTGTAGGGCAGCAGAATGGAGATCACTTAATGAATTAACGCCTGTTTCCACTCATAGCCTTTATGACAGAAATGTACGTGTGCTTGGATTTAAATGATTTGTTTCTGTTAATGACTTGATATCACCCAGAAAAGTAAATCAAATCTTTTTACACAGCAGGAAACATGCTGGGACAGCAGAGAGCATGACACAAAGACCTGATTTTATTCATCTGTGCTTTTTTTCTCCTAACGTGTGTGTGTGTAAGTGTGTGGACTGTAAGCAGACCCTCAGCATCTCTGTGACCGTCACAGTTTTGCTCAGCTCGCAGCCACCAAGGGCAGAGTTTCCGGTTTCACGGTCACTGTGCTATCACATCCAGCAGGCAGATGGCCTGATGGCTTACTTTTGCTGACCAATCATGTGCAGTTCTGTCCCTGTTGCCTTGTCCTTTGCCTCCTGATTACCACCTTGTGTATTTTGTATCTAATCTGAGCTACCATGGTCTTTTTTTTTTTTTGCTTTCTCAATAGTACAATGTTCATAATTTTGTTCCCGACATTTTTATTTTATATGTATAAATATTTGATTTTGTTCTCTTCTGCCCCATTTTGGACCAATTTGGCTGTTTAAGTTTAGTTCTTTTTTGCTCTGCAGGCATATTTCTAACAAAATAATCTAAACCACATGTCCTCTCTGTGGCAGCACTGGGGCATCTTGGTCTCCCCCTTGTGGTGTTTTTGTAGTATGGTGCTGCAACGTTAATTTTTTTATGTCAGTGCTACTCATAACTTCAAACTTACAGAGTTTCCACTCTAGGGGAAAAAAAGGATGCCCAAGATAAATCTATTAGAATAAACCAGTGAAAATCATTGTTACGCTTTGTATAGAGCTGAAATAAAATTGATCTTTTTTTCTTTGTCAGTTTGGAGATGCTGTATTTGGGTGGAAACCTCATCTCGGCCATTCCCCCTGAAGTGGCAAACCTGCCATACCTCACCTACCTGGTCCTGTGTGACAACCGCATCCAAAGTGTGCCACCGCAGCTCACCAGGTAAATGTGAGCCCCTTTTATCCTCTTTTGCAGCTCCGTCTGTGCTCCACCCCGTCCTCAAGCCTGGAACGGAGTGTTCTGCACATGCTCCAGTAGTGGTGCCTGTACATAAAATCCCTCTCCTCCTCGTGTCGTTTCAGGCTCCACTCACTGCGGTCTCTAAGTCTCCACAACAACCTGCTCACTTACCTTCCCAGAGAGATCCTCAGCCTGGTGCAGCTGCAGGAGCTCAGCCTGAGAGGAAACCCACTGGTGGTGCGCTTCGTCAAGGAGATGACCTACAACACCCCCAAGCTGCTGGAGCTGGCCGGTCGCACCATTAAGAGTCGAAATATTCCATACTCCCCCTCGGAGCTTCCCTCTAACCTGGTGCGTTACCTGGACCTGGCCAGCAAGTGTCCCAACCCCAAGTGTGCCGGTGAGACTCCTTTTTTTTTTTTTTTGCCTTGATTTGTGTCTAGGAAAGCTGATGCTTCACAGTAATTAAAGTTAGAGTCCTTAGAATCATACAGGATTCCACCCAGAGCGCTCCAGCCTGACTTGTGTTCTGTGTTCTGGCCCCTGACTCTCCCCAGGTGTGTACTTTGATTCCTGCGTGCGCCACATCAAATTCGTAGACTTTTGTGGGAAGTACCGGCTGCCCCTGATGCACTACCTGTGCTCCCCTGAGTGCACCTCCCCCTGCAGCTCCAGCTCCCAGAGCGACGCCGAGTCTGAGGAGGAGAACAGCGTCCCCGCCGACCGCCTCCAGCGGGTGCTGCTGGGATAGGAAGGCTCTGGCCTCTGACTCCACCAGACACATTTCATGCACTCTGTTCACACGTTCCCTTAAAACATTTGGCCTCTTAAACGCACAAATTATACACAGATCTTTTGTTGCTCAGGAACAACTAAAGATAGACGGACTAAGTGTACTTTGTTTCATATTTGACTGAATGCCGGCTCCACATAAAGCGACAGCCGTAACTCGCCCTCACAAAGCCGCTTTTCTGACAGTGGAGCACAGGAGGGCAGCAAAACTCCTGTTCGGACTTTGTAGACTGAAGGAGGGACGTGATTGCTTCTGTTTCCTGGACAGCACATTTCATCTGCATCGTACCAATTCAGGCACATTGTTGTCCATCTTCAGTTTGAATGGGACAATGTTAAATTTGGTGGTGATCTTTAACAGTAGATTTTTTTATTCTTTTTTTGCCTACTACTGTGGTCATCGAACACACGATTTTTGGGAGCATTTTCCCATGGTGCCTGTTTTTAAACGAGTTCGTATGTGGAAGTTTGCTTGTCCAGGCTTACTCACAGGAAGTGCATTCGGGGTGGACCGGGGGAAACCATCCACTTCTGTTAGCACAGAAACAATAGCTATTGAACCCGACTCAGGCCCAGGGCTGTCTGCTTTCTCTGGGCGTAAACGCACAATCAGCACGACGCTTACCGGCGGTTCAGTTCATCCTTTTTTGAGACGAACAGCGAACATTTCAAAGTGGAAATGATTCCGGTCCTCCTGGTTACATCTCTGCTGAAAGAGTCCACTCTCTACACACAATTTGCGTCTGTTGGGGAGAAGGAGAGAATTCCCAGTAGCTTCTAATGTTTAGAAAACAGAGTCTTCCTCTGTGTTACAGCAGTGCCTACATTTGCTGAGTGCCTTAGTAACGCTGACTTCTAACGGGAAAAAAAAATGTGTGCGCGTATGAAGTAATGTGATTAATATATGAACCCTAAAATGTGACAAATCTAACATTAAAGAGGAATTATTACGGAATCCAGTTTTTCGTCAGATTTTTGTACTGATCAGATTAACTACACTAAAGAGAACAGGTAAACTTTTATAACATGATAAACTGCTTTTATACTTTTTTTCATATGTCAAGCTGCCTTTTTCAGTAACCTGCAGATAGAGCTTTACTCCTTAAATGAAATGATGTATGAAGGATATGTAAGTGGGCTGTATGGTCTGTAATAACGCTAATAAAAACTGATCATCTGAAGTCTGTTTTTTTAATTTTCTGAGTCAGTCAAAATAAATTAGGTATGTCCTGAGCAGAAGTTTGGGGGACATGAGAAACCTTTTCCTCTGACCTATTTAAAGTGGATGTTCTGTCACGTTAAAATGTTTTTGTTCCAGATTTCTAAAGGCAATTTTATTACAAGAGGGAAACGTGGAGTGACATCAAATTTTTAATCCATATTGGGTTATTGGATAGATATACTTACTTTTTGGTCAATTTTAAGTGATATGAGCTGTAATAGCTGTTTAGTTTTACAGGGATATTGAGGATCAGACTGTCGTTAAAATGTGTTACATGTTTTTAAGCTGCAGTATGTTCAATTGTTCAGACCATTTAAGAAAATCTCAACAAACGTGATACATCGTTTTGTAAAGTGATCTAATGAGTTGGTGCAGTTTATATTCGAGGAAAGCTTTGACTTGATAAAAAATTAGCACAAAATGTATTTTAAAAAAATCTTCTGTCACTATAAACAATGGTGGAATGATCATATCTTTGGCTTAAAAACAGGAAATTTCCCAGTGGTAGAGGAAAGAAAGGATCAAGATCTCAGTCCTCTGATCAAAGCACAAGAAATGAAGAAAAATAGAAGCTTTTTTGCTCCATGATGATAAGCGTCTCAAAAATAACAAAAGTGGTTCCAAAAGGCATTTCATGACGTTAAGAAGCACTGATTATGTGAGGTGTTCAAACTTTCCCCCCTATTTTTGTAAATAAAATGCAACTAACAGCTGTTGCATAACTGCGGGGCCTTTTAACACAGTATCTGTCCTTTTTCCCCATTCGCTAGCTAAGGGTTGCTCCAAACGTTGAATCACAAAACTGTTGGAGAGCTTCAAGCGTGCATTTTCTTTCCATTTTGGGGCTGGGATTCTTTCAGGTTGAATTTGCATACGTGGGTGAATTCGTTCTTGAACGTGAATGCAGAGACTTTTTCTGTTGCTTTGAACTAAGAGATGCAACAGCAAGTGCTTTCTGTCTTAAACAATCCCTTAATCCTTTAACTTTACCTGCCAACAGCCACTAGAAGTTTGTTTCCTTTTCTCTCCGCTCTTTTCATAGATTCTGTTCTTAATTCGCCCTCTGTTTAAATTCTTTCCACTTCATTGTTTCTTTTCAGCCTGACCGGTCAAATGATGCTTTCAGTTGCACATATTTTGTGTGTTGTGAATGGTCTTCCACCAGGTCCTAGCAGGGGTTCCCGTGTTCTCTCTCCCTCAACACTCGCTCGCCCTCCTTCCGCCAAACAGCCTTCACCAAGGAAACGCCCCCCCCAGTTCAGCATGGAGCATGCACCCAGAGTTTGTGACCAAATGTTTGTCGTCAACAAGAAGCCGCAGTCACAAATGAAAGCCAAGATGCAGGTAAAGATAAACTGTGATCTGCTGGACTCAAACAGGTTCCTGTTTAGGTTTTGCATTCACAGAATATCAATCATTCATCATTTCCCACCTTGGAATCTACCTTGGAAACAAAAGAAAGATCCAGTCTTTGCTTTGTTTGATCAAAGCTCTACAAGGAAAACACAATCTCTGTGAGATGACATTTCACCTCTTATTCAATTTCTATATTACAACCCATGTGATTTCTATATTAGCATCAATGTAAACATGCATATGTTGCATATGCATGTATGCATAAAATACCCAATAACTTAGGAAGGTTTATGCACAAAGACTGCAGACGTATTGCATGGCTTTAATGGCTTATCTTAGTTGTTCTTGACTGCTGAATTTCCTGGCAGTACGATTACCCCTCACCTTTACGGTAACAATCCGTACAGTACTGTAGATGATCGGTAGATCAAAGTGTTTCGGCGGAAGGTGCGATCATGTAATCCTCTTACAGCCTGAAGTCAGAGGCATACCAGCCCGTGTCGAGTGTGGCTTGACGTGCATGCCAGACCTCACACATGACCAGCTTCATTCAGCAGTTCCTGCAGCACCCACACTGACAACAATCAGGCCTTGTCTGTAAAGCCAGGCAGCTAAGCTTTCGAGACAAAATCTAAAGTAAAGAAATCTTGGGGCAGGTGGTAGTGCAGCAGTGCAGTGGGTACCGCAGGGAAATGACCTAAAGGCTTTCATTTTGCGTAACCCGTCCATTCCTCTGATTCTGCCTGTCATTCTGAGCTGAGTTGTTTCTATAAAACTAATTTCACGCCAATATTCACATTTACAGCTGTAAAACAGTCATAAATCAGATGTACATACATGGCCCTAAATTGCTAAATCACTAGTGACAACATAAACTAATTGAATTAATGATGATTTATTAATCATAGGACTAATAAATGAACACACAGGCTCAAATGCTTCTTTTTTATTCTTGTCTTTTTTCATGGGCCACCCCCACAATGCCCGCTTTATTGTAATCTGCAATCGGTCTGTTGGTTTGCCAAAAACGGTGGAGTCTGAGGCAGCTGCTTGTTCTTTGTTTGAGACACACCGACCAAGTTACTGGAGGATTATACAAATGTGCTTCTGGAGATGTTGGTAAGTGAATTAAAAAAGCCTTGGCAAGATTATCAAAACGTTTTACACTACTGCAGATGCTTTTATCCAAAGGAACCTACAAGGATACGGGACAATTAACAATAAAGGACATCATACAACTACACATCAAGAAGATGAAAAAAGGGTTTGGCTGCTCATCAAAATGTGCAACTGGAAATGGTTTGTATATATTTTAATACAGGTCTTTCATGTAGGCTAAACCCTCTTTCACAAGTAATTTTTTCAGAAATAGTCCTTGAGGCTTCTTAAAGGACACTTTAATGCTCTAAATTCAATACCGTTTATTTTATTTTCTGTAAAATAATTCCAAACTGCCTTGGTAATGTTTGGGTTCAGGCTCTGGGAAGGATTCATCCCTGATGTTCATCTGGTACCTCTGATTATTCACCTCTTCAAACGAAGCTTCAGGGAAAAGTGGAGGGACCGTATGAAGGTCCCAGTACAACTCTCAGGTTTGCTTTTTGGAAATGTTTCAAGTCCCTATATATATCCCTGACTAGGTTCAGATAGGGGATGGAAAAATATAAATCCAATACTAAAGCTAGCTGTTATGTGTAGACACATGTAGACACACACAAATGCTTTCACAAGTAATGCAACACCATGAAGGGGCTTTATATAACCTTTAAAAAAAATAAATAGAAGAAAAACTTCATAACTTGCATAATTATCTGAAAACACCAGCTAAAGATGTAATCAAAGGTTTTCTAATGGACAGTCTTTGTTTTTGGACATTAAGTGAGTAACTGTGCACAGTAATGAATCAATCGGATTCGTTTCAATATTAAAATGTGACTGTAACTGGTACACCTGGCTGTAGTATGTTCTGTATGTCAGGAATCTACAGTGGCTGAACGGAAACATACCGTATGACTCATGGCACAGGCAGAGGGCAAAACACCGGAATATGCGTGAACTGGATTTACATCATTAAACTTAGAATTAAATGATTAGTACAAATTGGAAATTTGTCATTTCAGCTTTTATGAGGCATTGCT
>CAJRST010001113.1:10436770-10457740 GCA_907169785.1 Menidia menidia
TGCATAAAACCGAACCTGAACAAGCTCGGGGGCTTTCTGTGAGTGTTGCTAGTCCGGTTCCATAGTAACTCGGCTGGACGGGCTGCGGCGTTCCAGGGAGGGATTTGGTCTTTGGGCATGTTTTACGGGCAAACCTGGACATGCCAAAGGAGTGGCCAGCAAAAGGGGTTAGTGACGCTTCTGATGAAGAACAATGTTTCCAACCACACGGGCTGAAACACTCCCTGGCACCGGGGGGTGGGGGTGGGGGGGTTACTTTTTAACTCCAGCTGCAGATGCTTCCACGTCAGGAAACGCCGGAGCGGCCTGTGTGCAGATTCAACAGGAAATGGTGTGTCACCAGTGTAAAAACTTTGCTTGTTTTCTGTTTTGTTTGGTGGACCTCCAGCTCCATGTGCCCAATAATGCAGCTCCGTGTGAGAGGGAGACTGTAACTGACACCTCAGTTTGGTAATTATGAAGTCTAAATGTCTGAATGGATCCCTGGCAACCTCAGAGGGACGGCCTGGGTCCTGTTTCATGCAGCTCATCCCAGCAGCCATCTTCTCTGCTCTGACTCCTGCTTCTTGAACGGCAGCCGTGTGTCCCCAGATGAAATATTCAAGCTTGCCGTAATCCGAGCGCTGGTGCAGTTCGCCTGCATTCTGACTGAACTGGATCGTGGAGGAAACCTGAGAGGGACCGCCACGCGTTTGCCGTAACTGAGCCGGCAGCATTTTCGGTCCTTCAGGCGGATGCTTTTCATGCTCTGAAGGGATGAAAACACTTGGGTTTACCAGCACATGTCCTGCTGGAAGTTACAAGTTCTCTGAGCTGTTCTGCATTGTTTGGTTACATCTGCTTAGTTTTTAGTCCCCCCCCCCAAAAAAAACAAAAAAAACATTTTCATTCATTGATTATTCAGAATTAAGTGTAGGTGTCAACATGCATATTTGTAATGGACTTGTGACCTGTCATCCCAAAAGTAAAAGGATATATGACTTAATTAATAGTTTACTAGTTTATATAATGAATGCACATGTTGAGGCTTCTATTGACCACAATGAGATGGACATTCAATTAAAGTTCTTATTCAGTCTTTTATCCTTTCTTCTGATGCTTGACTCTAAAACCTTTGTTTAGCCTTATTCCATCAGAAAACCAGCACACGTTGAGTAGGTTTCTTCATCTTCCTTTAGTTAAGATATGCCAAGAAAATGATGCAAATACAGTGTTGGAGTTGCCAGTTTCATGATGTCAAATTTTAATAATAGCAGTGAAGTGCACATTCATTTTTATTGTATATAAGTAACACAATTAAACCATGTGTGCTGATACAATGTGTGTCTTCATGTGAAAAGTCGGCTACAATGTTCGTTAGGTATAAAATTGTGTCAATTTTCTTTATGATTTTCTTATACTGTGCATTCTAAAAGCACTGTCCTTGTTAGGGCCGGTAAGATGTCTCTTTTACGCAGTTAATCTTTCACTGGGGTTTATCTTAACTTGTTAGAAAACCTATAACTTTGCAAACCTTGTTTTTCGCGTGGTGTAAGTTCTTTTGTTGAGGCTTCACTCATCAGATCAGCGGGGATCAGATGGAAACAAATCTAATACGCATTCCCTCGAGCACTTACAATTTCGGTTAATCCTTTCTTTAAAACACGAACCAACCCATTCAGGTGAAAGATGAATGAGGGACATGGCGAAATCTTTTGACTCGGGCCTTTTGAATCTCCCCTCGTGGCTGGCGTTTCCCGCAAAGCGACACTCCCTGATCAGGAATGACACCGTGCTTCTGCTCACACTGTAAATCTCCGTGACGACTTAATAACACCTTTATGCATGCCTCCTGCAGCCTGCGGAGGAAAACTCTCAAACATCTCTAGCTCACCACATTCGAAAGTAAAACTCTTTTTTTCTGACACTGGTCTCCCGTATAGACATCTGCGTTTCAAAAACAAATCGCTGATCATTTTTTGTTTGTCTTTCCACGAGGGCCGGGCTGCTTTCTTTTTGGCGTGTTTATTTGCGCACTGGACAGATAGTGTGCCACCCTGCGTCCCCCCGGGGGCCAGAGGGCTGCTCTCTGCCCACCTGCAGCACACGGTCGCATCATTCTCTGAGTAGGGCATGTCCACCACCTCCTCTTATCCACGCACACGCCTCCCACTCTCTTTCCCCGCGCGCTCAGATGGAAACTCCGGCATTCTGGTGAACTTTCCCTGAGTGACAGGCGCCCCTCTGACGGCCGAAGGGCCAGATCAAGTCGTGGGATTGTTATTTTTTTTATCCAAAAGGCTACAACAATAGGGATCATCTAGCAATACTGGATCATGAGTGTTTTAAATGGTTCTAATTTTTCTCCACGACTTTCTGGAATCCTGCGCGATGGAGCGTGACGCGGCACGCGGCGATGGGAGCTTCCTCGCGCTCTGAGGACCGAGGTTTGCGCCTTAAAACTTTTCCGATTCCAATTGTCCAGTTCATTTGTCGTTGTTTCTGTCTTCTCTGTGCGGTTTTATCGCGGCTGACAATTTTTTTGCCGTTTTACTGTAGAACAGAAACTATGTAAACCAGCGGCAACGTCGTATAGATCAGGATTTTTAGAATACTGGTCACTTATAAAGACCAACATCATTAAAAAAAGACACTAGAAAAAAACTACAAGGCCTTTTTGATTAGCTTATTTCTACAGATGTGTTCCTCTGGATGAGACTTTCACAGAGTTCGTTTTTTCCCTCTTCAAACTGTCTAACGGCTTCAGGTAGCACTTTTAAAAAACGATTATATTATTTTTTATTTGGGGCAAATTAATTATGGAATTAACCACCCTGCAAAACCCCCCTTTTGCCCAGAAATAGCGTGCGACATTTCCCTGCCAGTAATTGCATTCTAACTCAGATTAAAGAATAAACCTGTAAACGGATTATTACTGAAAGAATGTTTCTATATCTGCCCCTGAACCAGGCTTTATGCATCTGGCAGTTGCCGGTCTAATCTGCAAAACCTGCTGATTGACAGGACAATGAATGACTTAACTTTATTTTTAATAACTCCTAAAACCAATTGCCTTTTGTGCGCTTGAGTGTGTGCGTTTCTTTTTGGGCCTTGTAGCCTGCTGGGAATGATGGAAATGTCATTCAATTGTATTAAATGATAAAAGGAGAAATGTTGATAAGAGAGAGCAATGAACAAGTGAAAGCAACGCCACGAGGTCAGGCCCATCCCTCATTCACAGGCCGCACAGGTAATATTTGTGGTTTAGCCTTCCTGACTTCAGAAGACACTCCTCATGACTATCCTGAACTGTCAAAACATGTCCATAGGACCTTATGCAGCTTGAAGTAGCGAGGTGTTCTTGTTATTTTTTGCTCACAAGGAAATCTGTGTGATCACACACACACACACACACACACACACACACACACACACACACACACACACACACACACACACACGCAGCTGGACGATGGAAGACCTTTGCTGACCCTTGCATTGTCGTGGGCTCTCTTCCATATTAAAACCTATGGAGGCAGGGGGGTTGAAAAACGGGAGGAAATGCCTTTCTCTGCCGGCCTTTCCTGCGGGAAGAAGCTTAACTGTGATCTAAACTCGGAAAGTGACGATAGGACGTGAACAGGAACTTTCCCAGATATGTTGCCTACAGAGCTTCTCTGTAACCCACAATAAATCCGTAGAAGTGCAACATAAGGACGATTTTCTTCATTAATACGTGAGCCTTGTAATTTAAAAAATATCTCCATGTTGCATTGGATGGATCTCCCATTCCCTCGTGTGTTTTTCTTTCTGAGCTGATGAACTCAGGACCTTTGGCGTTGTCCTTATCACACAGACAGAGATGAGGCACGACAGCTTAGAATGCTCTGTGCACGTAAACACTCACCTCCATGCCAATTTGTATCACTGCAGTCAGTCCCGTGGTCTGGGTAGGCTGTGTGTGAGTCACGGTGATCACACTCACAGTCTGGCTCTAGCGCCCAGTATCAGGTGTGCCTCAGAGCCGAGGATCCAGCGTGTCAGTGCAGCTTGGCTCAGCCTCGTAAAAATGCCTGCGGCACGGGTGACAAACAGCCGGAGCAGGTAAACTTTACATCTTCAGTCTCAGACACCCAAATAAGCGCTGATTACAGATTACGTGGCTGTTGGTAGAATCTCTGAATGGAAGCCGCTGTGTGTCACCTCTGCAGAGCCCTCTGATTTGACTTTGTTGCGTACAGATGTGCGTTCATCCAGTCAGGAAAAGGTCCTGCTTTCTGTATTTGGAGTTCTGAGGCTGCGATTTAACACTTTTTTGGAACATTTTTATTCCTTAGATTTCTTGGACTTGTTTATTTCCTTTCCTGATGTTATGAGTCATCAGTGACCTGTAGAATCACCCTCATGTCCACCACACTCCTTGTGGTGTCACTCAGAGCACCACACTGTGGTGAACAGAGGGTTTACAACTGGTAAGTGAATGGGAAATGGGACTTCAGTTTGCATCCTTTGTACTGCATTTTTGTTTTGGTGTTTGTTTTTGGAGACTTATTTTCTAATGTATCTTTTTATGTAAATGTATTCAGGTCACGGTTGTATAATGAACAATGGCTTTACTAGCAGACTGTCAACATTTTTAAGGACTTTTTAAAATTCATATTGAAAATATATGAATAATTTAAATATCTTTTTTTAGAGGTGGCAAAATATCAGATAAAACCCATGAATTAAGTTTTTTTTTTATTGTATTCTTTGTTGAGAATCCCTTACAAGCAGTGGCTACCTGAACTCTAGAGTCTACGGACAAATGTTGCATTTCCTCTTGTGTGATGAAGTTTCAAAAGCTGTCTTTTAAGGAAAAAAAGTATTTGAAAATAATTAAAAGTTCAAGGGGAAATTAACCTGGAAGGGATTTGCATCAGGACTGTTTGCCTGTTTAGTGCTTTAGTCCTTTATCTTCGAAAACCGCCACGCTGCTTTCACTGGCTGCCGGCGTTCATGGGGAATACTTTCCTGAACTTCCTCCAGGTGTTTCAGCCTTCTGTCATCATCGGTAACTGCTGCTGATCCAGTGCCAGTGAAAGTAAAGTGTATGTAACAATTCCCTGGCAGTGCCGCTACATGTTTTACACAAAGTGCTGTAAAAGTAATAACGCGAGCAGTGGCAAACCTCCACAGTTTCCAAAGGAAGTTTTCCCTTCATTAGTCTGGCTCTTTTATGTAGTTTTTGCACAGGTCAAATCAGACATTTCTATTGATGAGACTTACCGGTGCTTTGCACCTTGTGTTGAACCCTCTGCATTACCTGTCTGAGGTTTGTGATGATGGTAGACGTGGGTAATGAGGAGAGTTTTCTTTACATGGCAGCAAGGCTTCTTAGTGGCGATCCAGACGTGCAACTGTTGTTCTAGAACTCTCCAAATATGATCAAGTACAGCTATTTTCGGATGGATTTGCCGTTTTTTATTTGTTTATTTCATTTAACATTCTCTGTACGAACTGTTGCCTTGGAATTTTTTTGTGTAGGGATAAAAGATGAAAAACTAAAACTTAAAAAATTCATCATGAAAAAGAGCGTGCTTCATTTACAAATGTGATCATACTTTTCTTTTTGATGCTCCACAGGATGTGCATGTAGCGGTGGACGGACTGGGGCCAGTCATGGAGTCTGAGGCAAACTGCAGCTCCCACTGTGATCCCCCACTTTGCTTCATCCAGTCTGGGTTCAGCAGGCAGGAGGGAACTGACATTCTGCAGAAGTTATGCAGACTCAACACGGTAATCTCCCCCTCCAGATCGCACATTCCTGTTTTCATTCACTAATCAATAACACAAACATGAATCAAATGTTTACTATATTTGTAGTTAACAGATGCCGTAGACAGTTGTGCTTTTGTTCAAATAGCAGGGTACATGAATAGCTTTGACACTTCAGGGCGGGGCTCACATCCTGTATTTCTTTTCCAGTATGTGACCTCCATCGTAAGAAAAAGGCCTCCACCTCTTACACTGTTCCCATGTCCTCTGAACATTTATTTGGGAAGCTGTAACGTAGACGTTCTCATCTTTAGCTTGCTGTTCGGGTTTATGGTTTCACATTTGAACGCTTTGGTTGCAAATAGTGACACGCAGGGAACTTTTCTCCACTTGCACCCTGAAGGATGAGAGTGTGTGATGCTCACAGCCTGAGCTTGTGTTGTGGACAGTCAACAAACTGTGTCCGGCTCTGATCAGAACAGTGTTGTTTTCTAAACGGATTTTCATTATTTCTGGTTGTTACATTTTATTTTTAGGACCTGACCACATTTTTGGTCAGGTTTAGGCGTTGTGTTCCAGATGGATTATCCATATTCGATGTTTCTATAACAATATGTCCTTAAGGGACTGCTCTTCATGCTCACGCGCTAACAACACCGGAGGGGTTACCCGAAATGCTGAAAACGGACACCAGCTGACCGGTGTCAGTGTGTGACCAGTGGGGAGTGAGTGTCTAGGTTAAACCAGTCTACTAGAAGAATCTAAGCTTTTAGAACAGAAAATGTACCAGAACATAACTCCCTAACGTAGCTTTTTCATTATAAAAGCTGTGCACACACATTACCATCAACATGTGTTAAAATGAAACGCGAACCCTCAGGGTTGGACATGTCCCTTCATTTTTACGGTTCAACTGTTCCAATATCAATGGTATACAGTCGTGACAGAGGACAGCTATACACAGCTATATATATTTATATATATGTATATAGCTGTCCTCTGTGTGTGTGTTTAGATTGCATGTGAAAAAGACAGCATATATTATGTCATGCATGTTCGTCAGCGTTGTGCTGTTAGTAGTCCATAAATAATTCAACAAACTGATGACGTGACTGACACAAAACATTTTAGTCGGTGGAGATGAACATGATTCTTAAGGGGTCAGCTCCAGTTCATAACATTCATTATACAAAACAGAGAACGTACACAAGCCAATTCAGAATATAGACCATTGTTGTATCTTGTTTTTAACTGTTGTTTTCGTAACTTTGTTTGAATCTGTACCTCTTCACATTCTTAGTGTCTGTGGCTGCCATTTGCCCATGCTTTGTGCCGCACGTAGCTCTACCACCTAAAAATTGCACCGATGCTTGCTTGCAAGAAATGTGGTACTGTTTCATTTGAGAGGACAGCTGAATACAAGAGATCGGGAAAGGCAATGGGGATGGACTCCTGAAGCTATGTTTAGCTGTGCCCCTGCGGCCGATGCCTTTAAGAGAAAAGCAAGCAGAGATCAACCCCGTGAGGTGGGCAAGAGGAAGTATAATGTGACCTCTCAAATAAAAGCTTGAGCAGAGGAGACAGTGTAGAGGAAAACAAGGTCGACTCTCTGTCTGCAATAACACAAAGAATGAAGGTAAGCTGTGGTTTGGTTTTTGTCGTGTTTGTGATATAGATTTTACGCATCAGTTGTCCTCACAGTGTGAAGCTTTCACTCAAAGGGAAGCTGTTCTACGCACTTTGCTGTTAGAAGCGGATAGTTCATTGATTGTTCCACTTGTTCTCTTCTTTAACAGCCTTTATTTTTCTGTTGTTGGGCTATGCTGAATTGAAAAGACGTGCTGCTAAAATGAATGATCCTGTAATGAAATGCGACACCGTGCATTTGTTGCTATTTGTGGATACGGACAGCTTACCAGACATATGCGTTTTTAAGCCTGATAGTAAAGTGGAAAGGCAAAAATACAAGAAGCTGTGCCAACTTGTTCCTTTAAATCCCACCTGTTTTTTTTTTTCCTTTCTGGCTGTGTTCCCAGAAATGGCCACTGCTGCTGGCATTCTGTCCAAGGAGCAGCTTCTTTGCCCCATCTGTCTGGATGTTTTCAACCAGCCCGTCTCCACTCCATGTGGGCACAACTTCTGCCGGGGATGTATACAGAGATACTGGCAAATTGCTAATCTGCCGCAGTGCCCTGTCTGTAAGCACAGGTTCTTTAAGAGACCCGACCTCAAGGTTAACACCTTTATATCAGAGGTGGCCTCTCAGTTCATGGAGATTGGGGAAAAGCAACTCCAAGCGGAAACCAGCAGTGCGTGCCAGCCTTCAGGCCATAGAGGAGACATCTCATGTGATGTTTGCGTTGGAAAAAAAGTGAAAGCTTTGAAATCCTGCCTGGATTGTTTGGCCTCATTCTGCGAGACTCACCTGGAGCCTCATCACGTCGTAGGAGCCCTCAAGAAGCACAGGCTGATAAACCCCATGCTGAACATGCAGGAGAGAATCTGCAAGAAGCACGAGAGCCTGCTGGACCTGTTCTGTCTCACCGATCAGATGTACGTCTGCCAGGTCTGCATGAAGAGCGACCACAAGGATCATCTCACCGCTCACATAGAGGATAAAAGCAGAGACGTCAGAGTTCAGATCGGAAGGATCAGTGTCGAGGTGCAAAAACTGACACAGCAAAGGCTGCAGAAAATCAGCGAGCTCAGTCAAGCTGTTCAGCTCAGCGAGAGAAAGAGCGAAGGAGAGGTAGAGGAGAGCCTGCATGTCTTCAACAAACTGCTTCAGTTGGTCCAGCGGGGTCAAACCGAAGTGACTTCTGCGATAAAAGCTAAGCAGAGGCAAGTAGAAATCACGGCCGGCGGGATTAAAATGCAGCTGGAGCAGGAGGTCAGTCAGCTGACGTGCAGAAGCTCTGAACTGGAGCTGCTCAAACACACCGAGGACGATCTCTACCTCCTGAAGAACCACCAAGCTTTGTGCACAATGCCGGCCATCAGAGAGTGGCCCGACACCCTGGTCCAAAGCGCTGAATATGTGGGCCCGGTGAGGAGGGCGGTCCGAAGAGCGGCGTCTCAGGTGGAGGAGACTGTGAAAACGGAAGTGAGGAGGCTTTGCGAGGCCGAATTTAAGCGCGCTCGAAGGTACGCCGTGGACGTGACCCTGGACCCCGACACGGCCCATCCCAAACTGGCGCTGTCCGCAGACAGGAGACAGGTCCATCACCGCGATGTGGCGCTGAGCCTCCCCGACAACCCGGAGAGATTTTACCCCTGCGTTAGTGTTTTGGGGAAGGAGGGTTTCTCCTCCGGCAGGTTCTACTTTGAGGTCCAGGTGAAAGGGAAAACAGAGTGGGACATTGGAGTCGGGCTTGAGTCGGTCAACAGAAAAGGAGGGAATTTGCTGAGTCCTGAAAGAGGCTTCTGGACCCTGGCGCTGAGAGAGGACGGGAGATACTGGGCACTCAGCAGCCCCCCCGTCTGTGTGCCGCTGGTGGAGAAACCCCAGAGAGTGGGAGTATATGTGGATGTGGGGTGGGGGCAGGTTTCCTTTTACAACGCAGACTCACATTCTCACATCTACACATTCACAGAGTACACATTCAGCGAAAGGCTTTTCCCCTACTTCAACCCTCGAAGAAATCATGGAGGGGTCAACTCGGCCCCTCTCGTCATCTTACCTGGGAATGTCTAAACCTTCTTGTGATTTTTACCTAACAGTTTTCCATTTTCAGTTACATGTGTGATGTTTGCTTTTTTGTTTCTTCTAATAAAATTTCCCTCTGAGATGAACTTGTGCCTCTTGGTATTGTTTTAGTGTCTTTCAAAAAGTAAGAAAAAAACTAAACAAAAGTGCACACATGTGAGAAAGATTTAAATGTGATTTTTGGGAGAACGTTCACGTTATTTTGTGTGTGTTTGTATGTGTGTGTGCAGTTGGCAGTGGAGCTCCCCAAGCATTCCCTCTCCCCAGTGCTAAGTGTTGTGGTGTGGACTCTGCTGTCCTGCGGCATCCTGCTGGCCTTCTGCTTTCTTTTCTTCACCCTGCGCTTCAAAAACAACAGGTAGAGTGCCAACGTTAAGATCCTATGAACACACAAAGGTGGCTGCAGATCGTTTAACTGAATTTTCTCATGCTCTCAGGATAGTGAAGATGTCCAGCCCCAACCTGAACGTTCTTACTCTCCTCGGAAGTGTCCTCGCTTACATCAGCGGCTTCCTGTTTGCCTTCAGTGACAGAGCTCTCTCCCAGGGGGGAGCCTCCACAGCCGTGCTGCAGGTGAGCAACCGCCCTAGCTCCAGTGCTTCTCTCCTGTGTTGGAGTTGTTGGAGTTGTTGTTATAACCTGGCGCCGTCTCTCCTGAAGGCTCGTATGTGGACGCTTTGCCTGGGAAGTACCCTGGTGTTTGGTCCAATATTGGCAAAGACGTGGAGGCTTTACCGAGTGTTCACCCAGCGAGTGCCCGACAAGAGAGTGGTAGGAAGAAATCCTCTCCCGGCTCCCAAATGGTTACTAGTTCAGCTGATTGCAGGATCGATCCAGTTGATCATTGTTATTCGGTCACTGTGCTGTTCATTAAAGTTCTAAAGCAAAGTATTCCGTAAACGTACGGAAAAGTTGGTAATGTTTTATACCAGCTGTTGTCTTGTGAAAAAAAGGAGCAATTAGCTGAGGGCACGCAAAAACCTGTAACAGTCTATTCATTAATGTTTGTCACTTCAATCAAAAGACGTATGATTTAACCATAAGCCTCTGCCTCTGGATGAAAGGAGCTTATTGATGAAAGGAGTCATAAAGTGATCTCTCTTTGGGTCTCAGATCATCCGGGACATCCAGCTGATTGGGATGGTGGCTCTGCTGGTGCTGGCGGACATACTGGTTCTCACAGCCTGGAACCTGGCAGACCCTGTCAAGTGTTCGCGATCGGTGGGAGCTGTTGTCCAGGTACAGTTAGCGACAGTAAAACACAATGCCGCGCGGACTAGGACAGGAGTAAGGCTTGTACTTACTCAGAGCAGTCAGGTCCTCTAAATGCCTTTTTGCTGACAAATAATTCTGTTTGCATGAAACTGCAAGGAAGCACGATTGTTATGACTGAAAATGACTCTTTCTAAAACCCTTTTTTTGCTTTTCCATTATTGCAGTTGATGGAGAGAGACACGTCTTTCTCATTGTCGCAGAAGGACTCTTGTTCTTCTGTGTACTCAAATATGTGGATTATCGTCATTGCTGTCCAAAAAGTAAGTTCTCTACTGAGCTCTTTGTAGAGCTAGAATATAAATCGCTGCTGTCAGATTTCAGTTTTTTTGTAATGTACTTCAAATATACTTTGCTCCTTAACAAACCAGACAATCAGTCATTTTGAAATTCAACTACCTGCTGTGAAAAATCTTAATTATATGAATGAAATTATACTTGCAGTGAATACTTGCAGTGAACCTTACAGTGAATGCAGTGAAAACATTTGCAAAATAATATCTAAACAAAAGAGACTACGTTTTTTTGTTGGGTCATCGTTGACTGTTTAATTATTTTAGACTACTTTATGTTAAGGGTATTTGATGTTTTCAATTTACATTTGCAAGCTGCTTTGTTATATAGTGTATTTAGCAGTAGAAGTTATCTCGACGTCCCATTTTGCAGATTTAAATTGGCTAAATGTTTCCCATATCCTCTCTTTAGGGTTGCCTTCTTCTTTATGGCACTTATCTGGCCGGACTGACCAGCAGCGTCAGCCATCCCCCCGTTAACCAGTCTCCCACCATCCTAACAGCTGTCTCTCTGGTCACCTTTTCCTCTGTTGTGGCGGTCCCGGTGTCCATCTTTCTGCAGTCCTGGCCCAACCTGGTCTACGGCATTGTGGCTGGAGCCATATTTATCTGCACGCTGGCCACTGACTGTGTGCTGTTCGTACCTCAGGTGAGACAAAATACCAACGGATATGGGAAATCATCTGCTAAATCCCGTTTTAGAGGGAGTCGCTTGCTTGGAAGTGTGCCTGCAATCCTCTCATCACACCTCTGGTGTCTGCTCTCTCCTGATGACATCTGAAGTATTTGTTGTGGTAGAAATTTAAACAAAAGGAACCTTTTTGTGATAGCTTTCGCAGAATGAATCAGATGAGTCATAAACTGGGGAGAGACCCATGACAGACAGGTGGATGACGACTACAGGCATGGATTTCTTCTTCTGTTAGGTTGAGACTAATAAATCCTCCGAGGGCCTGTTGTCCTGACAGCTGAACTTTCCGTACGTGTGTCAGTTTTCCGTGTCTGTCAGTAGAGCATGACTCACACAGAGAGCTCCTGTGAGTCAAAGCTCTTTAAAGTGCTGCAAACAGGTTTATGACTCTCTCAAGAGTCTGACAGAGAGTTTATGTTACAGTACAGGAATGCATCACCACTGAGGAAGAAGGAAATATTCTAACAATGAGCAGTGCGTTCCAAGACACCTGCTTGGATTTCAGACTATTGGTGCTGGCATTTTCTGTGGCTGGAGGTCAGCTTACTCTAATCATCAAACTTTCCACCGTGCAGCTGACCCAGTGGCGGCAGTTCGAGGAGGATCAGAACAACCCGAGTCAGATGGCCAAGTATTTCAGCAGCCCCAGCAAGAGCCAGCCGTCTGTGTACAGCCAGGACGAGATCTACTACCTGCTGGGGGAGAACAGCTCCATGAAGAAACTCCTGAGTGAGGTAATGTATTCTTTTATTCGCTCTTTTTTTGTTAGTCTATAACTGAATTAGAAGATAAGAATTTACTGACTGTTTTGGTTTCCATTAGCCATTTGCATGTAATAACTGCACTTAAGTTGCTTGTGTAAAAGTGGGAGAGCTATGGTAAGTGTTAGAGGAGATTGATTATGTATTTTTTTAGAAGAAAATGATGATGGCATGACTTCGACCGACTGCCCCACACACTTATAATAATGCACTTGTGGTGCATTATTAGACTATATAAGGGAAATCACTTTAAGCGTGATGATGTCACTCAGTGTTTCATCATAATTTTTTCCATGGAGCAAATTTCACCAAATATGGAGAAGACAATAGAGCAACAGAGTCAGACTTGAAGCTGTAAAGACCTGGCTATATAATAATAGGGAATTTAGCAAATGACATCATAAGGATTTCATGACTAAATTAGTTGAATTTGTTGGATATGGCATACCTCAGGCATAATACAATGTTATGCATTTCTGCATTTGCAAATAACATGTTACAAACGTTACACTAATCTGGTTAAAGAGGGATAACCCCCAGGATATCCTGTTAGGTCACAGGGATGTTTCAGTTGAAATAACAAAACTGCAAACTTTCAAATGTGCTGTGCTTTATGAAGGTTTTAGGGGAAACTAAATTAATTTGTTTGGGAACTAGCTGTTTAACAGTGGTTAGTATTTGCAGAACAACCAGTATAATTAATTTCAAATTAGTTCGTTAAGATTGGATCAAAGTCTTGATTTTCAGCTTGGATTTTCTTTCTTTTGAAGACGGGTTAAACTTTAAACATAACTGTAATATTATTTATCACCAGCAACAGTTGCTGGGCAGCTTTGGGTAAAGCAGCCTTTATACAAATAACCTATTCTGGTGTGAGGATGTGTGGATTAGGTTTTGAGAAAAATAAGTACAGCCGTTTATTCAGCTTTTAGAAATGGTCTGTTTATCTACAAATGTTTATGCTTCTATTTATTCTGAAATTTCCAGAAGAATGCTGTGATTGACAGCCTTCAGGAGCAGGTAACCAATGCCAAGGACAAACTTCTGAGACTCATGACCGCAAGCCAGCCCCTGGAGGATCAGGATGTGGGCTCATCTGCCACAAACCTCAACACTTCCTCCTCTCAGACCACTGAGCTTCAGTCTGAGGGCCCCTCTTCCTCCTCTCTGACTCAGAAAGACATCAAATTCAGTCCCTCATCCCCTCTTCGCTCTCATAGCCTCACCCCTGTGTCTCTTTCATCAAATGCCATTGCACATTCCTCTGAGCCTTCCTCCGTTCCAAACTCTTTGGCTGCCCATCCCATCTGTGAGGATATTTATGTGAATGAAACCCAGAGATCTGTTCCTAAGACTGGCCCCACAGGCACCGACGCTACCGATCCCAGAGTAGCGGAGGGTGTCAATCAGCCTGAGCCCTTTAAATTTCCGGGGAGGACAGCAGAGGAGACGGTTCGCTTTGTCACCTCTCTACAAGCCCAGAAAGGAGTAAAGCCCCCTCAGGTTGAAATCTTTGACAGCCACAGTGTCAGAATGTTTCAAATGGGACCCAATTCCAGACCAGCTGGCTTTGTGAGCAGTGAACAGTTGCAGGAGATCCTCCAGGAGCTGAGTGTGGATGCCGTCACCGAGACGGCGCTCCGGTCACCCGGTCAGACGTCCAGGACACCCTCTCTGCTTAAACTGAGCACGCTGTCCCCTCTGTCCCTGCAGTCCTCCTGCTCCCCTCACCCTCCAGTGCTCTTTCGCTACCCCAGCATCTCCCCCTACACCATGAGGAAACGACGGCCCCCCTTTCACTCCAGCAGGAGGGCCTTGGCCCCTCCCTGCTTCTACTCAGGATCCGGTGCTTCTAAATGCAGGAAGACAAGAGGCAGCCGTAAGCAACAAAATCCAGAGACCATCTCTGTGGATGAGATTCCATCCCATGAACCCAACAACGGCAGCGAGGCAGAGAATGAGGAGGAGCAGGAGGAAGATGCAGACGGGCAGGAGATAGAGAGAAAATGTCAGAGATGTATTTCAAGGTCCCACAAAAGCCCAGCTCCACATGACATGGAGGAGGGAGGTGAGAGCGAGCAGCACCATCAACACGTTAGAGACTCCAGCGGTTACTGGGACTCGGACTCTAGCAGCTCTGCAGATTATTGCTACTACCACCGCCCTTACTGTGACTCCTGCCTGCAGCGAGGCTCACTCCTGTGCTCGGACAGCTCCTCGGACTCCTCCGACAGCGAATATGACGGCTTCACGGGCCTCTACCGGGCCTCGCGCCCCGTGGTGTTCAAAGACGACCTCAAACCCACATTTGTATGAACACATGCACTTTAATGTTTTAGCCCATTTTGAACCTCGCCTAGAACGCACAGAGATCGTTGTTTCTGAGGCTGAAATGCCTTCATAATGAGAGTTTATTTGACTGCTTTCCTCCTTCTAAATGAAGATAATGATTTTGTTTTTGAATCTTGCATTATGGGAGAGAGAGAGCTCTTCTTTCTTTTAATAAAAACTGTAGAAGAGTGAAAACTTTTAGCTGAAGGGCTCAAAATGCTCAGTAAATTTGTGAGATCACTCATGGCATTATTTGTGAATTACCATTAGATGACAGATTCTTTACTTTTCTCAAAGGGTTTTAATTTATCAACTTGAATTTATTTCCATGTAATGACTGTCAACGCAAAAGCAACTGGAAGAAATTTGGAAAGGAAATCTCTTTAAGCTATTGTGCAGAAATTGTATTTATTTTGATATTTATTTTTATTTCTTGATATTTTAGTGTAAAATATATTTTTTGTTCCTTTCGGCTGTTTTGCATTAAACAACTTACATCCAATTTACTGATGGCATGAGCAGTTTCTTATACTGACTAAATAGATCTCTCCGCTGCCCTGAAGTACAGCAAGGATTTTTGTTTGGTTTATGGAACACTATCATGATACTGGCACAGCATCATATCTTGGTGCGCGACCTTCCTGATTAATTAGTATTTATATGTAAATGTCACAGAAATTGAACGTATTAGTTGCATGTTTGAGTGTGTGTGTGTGTGTGTGAGTGAGTGAGAGAGACAGAGTGGAAGAGAAAGACTTGCTGACATTCAAATAAAAAGTCTTGCCCTTTAAAAAGAAACTCTTCTCCATTCAATCTGCATTCATTTTACCCAGATGAACCAGCTGAGGCTTTCATTGTGCTTATAAATGTATTTGTAAGTGTGCTTATAACATACAGTGTTCCTCAGTTTAAGTATGACAGCCTCTGTACCCTGAAATGCATAAAACGATGGATATGCCAGTTTTACTTTACTCCTTAAAGACATTTGTTTGGAAGTCTCAAGGCTATTCATTTGGACAATTTCCTTGTTACACTGTTGAAAACTTTTATTTGCCAGTTGGCCACCAACAGGTCAGCCACATCATCTCTCAAGGAATACATTTTGCCCGTAGACTCCAGGAGTCTCCCCCTTTTGGCTATTAGTTAAAACGCAGGTTTAACAGCGTATGGGGCTAGAGGTGGGGCACACCCTGGACAGGTCCTTGTATCGCCATCTTTTACATACAGTATAGTTAAAAAAGCCAACCTTTTCAATTCTGTTAAGTACAAGAATATTTACCATCTTCAACAGAATCAATGCCAAAACAGTTAATCAACATTAATTCTGTCAAACCCCTGACAAACTAACAAAAATTCCCTACCATCTTCTGTTTCACTGATAATTTCTGAGTAGCCCTTGCCTGTGCTCTCACTCACTATCCGTCAATTTCTTTTCTTTTCATTAACAGAAAAATGTATGTTTGCCAGGGGGATGTGTTGCTATAAAGGGTATACGGTATTATTTCTGCTCAGCTGCCTCTTTTTGAGATGCTACAGTGCTCTATTCAGCATGAGCACCATTGATGGACAGCCTCAGAGAAACTCCCATTGACACGAAACAAAAAATACATATAAATAGATCACATAAAAGACGGATTGTCAGCTCACTGATCACTTTGAATAAACACCCCATTAAGATAAGCTACCTGTATTCTGCTTGAGATAAGTGATGTTCTTACTCATACTTAATGAGGAAAAACAAAGTTTCTTACTTATGATACAGAAAACATCTGTGCATCTATACCACTGTAATAATCATGTCATACAGTGCTGTAGTGATACATGGCCAAATACAGACAAGGCTGCATAGTGTTTGCACAATGTACAAAGATTTGAAGTAGAAACAGAATCCATTTGAAATAAAATGATGTGCAACATATTTTTTTACCTAAAAAATGTACAAATAAAAACTGGAAAAGCGTTGAAATATTGAACATATGTGGTACTACTGCAAAATTACTCTAGATATATATAGAAATATTTTTTAATGTGGCACATATGTGCAATCATAAATACTGATACTGAGCACACAACTTTAATTTACCGCATGCTCCCGGGGGCTGTGTGAAAAAACGTGGCGAGAGGAGGTGGTGAAGGATAGGTTTTGGTGACTAACATAGCAACAGTGCTGCATGACCACCGGTGCTTTGTGACAGCTGGGGCGTTCGGAAGTGACAGCCTGTTTCTGGACCTCTATTGGCTGACAAAGTCATCAATCTTGAGAGCAGCTCCGCCCATTGTCCCCTGCGCGGCACGGGAAAAAGCCTTTGAAGTCAGGAAGGCGGTGCCAAGCAAATGCTGCCATGTGGTGCTGCAAAACCGCGTTCTTATTGGACAAGACGAGACCGTCAACGCCCATTTATGAAGGATACCCTCTCTGATTGGACAAATTGACCACCCCAGATTCAACGTATGCGTGGTCTCTGTTTTCCTATTCTCTGTTCCGGCTTACGTCACCAGCGTGAACTTCTTTCCATGACGGCGGAGTAATCCATGGTACCCTTTACGGAAAAGGCGTAGCGAACATGCGCAACGACAAAGACTGAGAGCCTGAAACCTATGGGGAAGGAATAAAAAAAGACGTTCAGTACCGTCGCACTCTGTACCGTAAGACCAATATTTCTGAGCAGCTCGCTGCTCCGGGACTTTAGTTGAGACGCCGAAATTTGACAACGGTTAGGCTAAATTCGGTGTCACCGTAAAGCAGCGAATTCGTAGAAGAAGACGGTGGCAACTGGCAGATTTTCCGTTGGACCGTCTGTAGGCTAGGGTATATCGAGGGAGCCGCCATGGCAGTCGGATCATTGAGCCTCCACATCGGGATATGAAGAGGAACTGCATGTGTCCCAAATCGACAAGAAAACGCCACATTTACCTTTGATCCTCCCTGGATCGACGTCTGAACTAACACGTCCTCATCTTCGTGGAATTCGTCCAAAAAAAAGAATTCGCAATTGGTTTTAAAACGAGGGGGCCACAGGGAGAGGCCAGATTCATGACTATTTTAGTCGGAGACGTGTCTTCTGAGGCCCGTTGAAAGAAAACCTGGAATATAAAGAGGAAACAATGCTCTGATTGACCGTCGATGGGAAAGCAAGGCTAGTTTATTAGGTGTTATAAAGTAGTGTGAACCGATAGTGGGACAAAAAGGGTCTATTTTTGCCTTCCCCTTCCAGTTAATCATAGTAATATTCCTTTACTGTCATCCTTTTTGGATGAGAAAGTCAGGCGAGTCGACCAGCCCTGTCGTTTAAAAAGTAACTGTCTCCGTAACGAGAGAATCAAAGGAATTGGATCATGTCGGGCCGGCCCAGGACCACATCCTTCGCAGAGAGCTGCAAACCAGTGCCGCAGCCCTCTGCTTTCGGCAGCATGAAAGTCAGCAGTAAGTACACCTCTGTAATTCTAGAGTATCTTTTTTTTTTTCCTCTCTCCCCCTCCACCCCACCACCCCCCACTGCGTGAACCAGCACCCGCTATCGGGCCAGCTTTTTTACTCGGTGAACGCCTTCTCAGGGACCTGCCTTTAGAGAGAATGTGTCAAGCTAGCAGAACGTTAGCTCCGGATAGCTCGGCCCTGTCAGATGGTTCTGTCGCGGGCGGAGATTGGAGGGTGCTGAGCGGCACGCGCCCCCCAGCCGTCCCCGGTGTGAGCACACACTGCCCGGGGACAGGTCTGGGGCCGGGCCGGGGACAGGTCTGGGGCTGGGGCTAGGTCTTGGGCCGGGCCGGGGCCCGGGCGCGGGGGGGGGGGGGGGGGGGGGGGTAAGGTGGTAAGGTGGTGTTGGCACCGTCCCAGCTCTAGAGCCGGGCCCTCTCCTGTTACCGCAGACCCGGTCTGATTATCGACACTTAAAAACGTAGATCAGATCTCGCGGAGGCTCCGGCCATAGGCGGAATAGCGTTAAAGCGGTGGGGCCGGTCTGTTACGCAAGAGTGCGTCCACGGGTGGACTCGGGGCAAGACTGACGCGGCCCTCCCTCCGTAGAAAACGGATTGACCGGTGCCTCCGCTACGGGCCGCGGACGAAGTGAGACGTCTCGACGAGCGGAGCGGCGTAATGTCCCGATCCTGCTCGTGAGAAACGGAGCCACGCGACTGGCTCGGCCCCATCAGCTGAGCAGCTCCCTCACATCTGCTGGAGTTAATACTGCATGCCTGCTACCGTATCCCATGACAACAGAACTGACCCACTGCATGCTCTTTAGCTCAGTCTTCCTTTTAGGAACTGGGTTAATATGTGTGTGTGTAATGAAATCTGTTCCTGACTGGATTTGGTTTTTAACATTGTTAATGTCCATAGACATGGTGGGTGGAGGCAGAATTTCTGTGCGTGTGAACTGTAAAGCAGGCCTGTCCAGAGAGGTGGACCGTGCTTTATGGCCGCGCTGTGGTCAGGATGTGTGTCGGTAGGGTGAGGCCCTCGGCTGAGGCTCCCCTCCAGGCCTTGGCAGAAACCCCTGGACTGTGACACACTGGCAAAGAGCGAGATGCGGCCCCGTCCCAGGCCTAATACCGGTCCTACCTATGATACATGCATGGGCGTTGAAACATTCCTCCTTACGTGTTGAAAAAAATGGAAACTGGGAGGGAATGCCTGTCAGATGAATGCAGGTGGATTCCTTCTTTTGTCTAATTGTTCATCAAATACAGGATATGTTACTATTCTGATGTTACTGATGAATGTACACTACTAGTTAGATTCTATTTGTCAAAGAAAACCAAGACAAATCCCAGTTGGCGCTTTGAGTTTATGAAGAGCAGGCTGAGAAAGAACTAAACCAACCAAAAGGTTCATTATGATTTATGGAAAACCTGTGGAACCTTTAGGTTGCTTCTTTGTTGCCCTTGTTGTTCTGCAGATGAGATATTATTTTGTTTGTTTTATTACTTCTAAACCTACAGGAGCGTAGTGTAGTGTTTGGACTAAATTTGTCTCCCCTAGCGTGTTGGCGGGAGGCTGATGCTATTCTTCATACTTTAAGAAAATCACCCAGCTTTTAAAGATTTATCTCAGCTCAGATGCATTTTGCAACAAGTGTTTTTATTACAAGTTAATATGCAGAAAATCAAAGATGATTTGATTTATTAAATACTTAAAAATGTATCTGTCTTGTCACTCATCCAATTGAGTTCATTCCCAGCGCTCCAAGGGAAGTCAGATGTCTTCTTTATTGTGAAATGCTTCTATTTAAAGGTAAAATGAATTAAGAGGGAGCTCTTGAAGTACAGCACACACAAAATAAAGTTTCCATGGCAAATATGGTGGACACACACACACGCGCTCCACTGAAGTGACTACAGAAAGCTGTTTCCTGATGTAATAAACAGAGTTTAAGATGCAATGATGCCAGCGGGAAGCCAAAACAGGCCTCAGCTACATCTCTACAGACGATTTCACCGTTTTCTCCAGGGCTGCGGCAGTGAAACGACCACCACACATTCTGGAGGTGGCTGCAAGCGCCAGCACCGCTTTTGCAGCACATATTCCACAGGTTTAGAGGCATAACCATCTGGACAAGTGACCCCTGTATGGAGTCTGGGAAACGACAGAATAAGACCCCGCTTGATGGCTCCATTTCCTTCCCGTTCCATTCGCTCCTCAGCAGCAGAGTTACACTTCAGAACTGGAGGTTTCTGTCTCAACAGACATAGTTACAGATGGGTTTGGATCCCGTGCTGTAAACACCAGGTTCCACTCCAGAGTATTTCCTGCTGCTATGAAGGGAGTGTTTTTAGAGCAAACTGGACCAAAGTGAATTACCAGTTTTTTTGGATATATATTCTATCAAATAATTGGGCATACATTACCAAACAACAGAGTAAAAAACGTCCAGTATGAATGTTTTTTTTTAAATCAATATGAGATGCAGAATATTAGATTAGAGTACTTTATTGATCGCACAGTGGGGAAATTTATAATTGACATACTCTATAAGTCGGCTGCATCATGACTGAACTTCATAAAAACACGTCCCCTGGCCTCTACCGTCCCATCACACACACACACACACACACACACACACACATTCTTCTGTTGGTGTGTGTGAACTACTTGGCTTGATGATCCTGAGCAGCTGTAGCAGCCAGTGCAGGCCATCACGGGGAGAAGGCTTTTCCCCCTCCAGCGCGGGCAGATGG
>CAJRST010001113.1:10457840-10476753 GCA_907169785.1 Menidia menidia
GGGGGGGGCCAGGCCCCGATGGCCAGGGCCCTGCAGCCGGTGCAGCGCTCCGTGTGAAACCCACGGGCCCGCGGCCGTTTCCTCTCAGGAGCTCGGGCTCCTCCAGAGGCAGCCGCGCGGCAGCGCTGACATTCCTGGAACCGGCGCTTCCAGTAATGCAGCGAGTGATTGCATCAGCTGGAGAGCAGCGGTGGAACACTTTGCCGGATGGCCTGCGCGTGCACGCCTCAACACGCTCTGTGTGTGTGTGTGTGTGTGTGTGGGTGTGTGTCTGCTGCGTGTGTCCGGGCAGGCAGCTAATCGGGCGCCTAATGGGTCGAAAAGCGAGACACGCTGGAGCAGCGGGGGAAAATCTGGGTGCAAAAAGCTGCTCATCCACACCGTTGTGCTGAGGACCATGAGCCCCCCCCACCCCCACCCAACACGCAGACCAGGCTGTGGTTTCCTGGGTGTGAACGTCATCAGCTTCAAGTAAAGACAGATCAGAGCGTCTGAGTCAAACAGGCACATCTTCCTCCTCCACCTCTGTCCTTCCCAGAAGCCCCGTGTCAGAACGGCTCCGTTTGCCTCCGGCATGATTTCCACAGGAGTCCTCTGTGCCTGATCTGATTCTCACTCAGTAAATACGACGGAGTGGCTGAGCCTAAGCGAGGCACCACCCTCAGTTGACCAGGCCGGCCATCAGGGCCGCCTCCACGGCCAGAACTCATTTTGGGCTGATTGGGTTCTTACATCAATAGATTTCCAGAGATTTTTTTCCCTCGTTCTTAGTTGCGTTTGTGTGGCTTTTAATGCACAAACCTTCCACCGAGGAGTCCTCAAATGAAACCCAAGGAGAACCTTTGGGGGAGACTCAACAGATGCACATCAACGGCTGCAATAGTTAATTCAAATCTGGATGAAGAGGAATGTTCTGAGTTGCATAAACTTATTACAACTGCGCTGTTTCCTTTTTTATCCTTTTTAAAAAAAGAACCCCCCCATGCATGTGTTGTTGAATGCAACACATATTGGACCAACGAGCAGATGGATATTTTGGCAGGCTCACTTTGTGACATTTCCTTGTCCAATACCGTCAGAAATGGTGTGAAAAATCTCTAACCTGCTGTAAGCAGGACGAATTTTTTCCCCCCAAGTAAGCTTGGATAATCTCTTTTCTCCTGAACTCAGACGATGTTGACTCATCATCAGTGAGTAAATACACCATCATCAGTGAGTAAATACACCAAATCTAGATATCTATGGTAGCCTTTTATGTTGAACTCAATTAGTCACAGTTCAATAGAAGCTGGGGCATTGGACTTTTTTAAATGATCTATTTATTTAGTTTTATTGCTCATTCTAAGCCGGTCCCCTCAACGGACGCCCACCTCTGCCCGGGTCCCGGGATGGCTCCCCGCCGTTGTAGTCTGTCCCCATTATTTGCACGTGCCAGCCCTTTCCAGTTGTGGCCCGAGCCAGCCCGCTGACCTGAATTGAGTATTGATGTCTCCGGCTAAAAGTTGCGACAGCCGTCTCTGCGGTGCCGCTTTGCAGCAGAGATTTGCACCATCATCGCACAAGTTTGTGCCCCGATTTCTGCCCGGTGTCTGGCGGCAGGCTATAAGGGAACATTCACCTTTTTTCCCCCCTCATCAGGCTTTGGTGTTTAATTTTGTAGTGGTTGTTATAGAGAAGAATTTACCAGAATAAAGATATAATTGTAGCATGCAGGAAGAGAGATCTAATCGGGTTGTGAAGTGAAGATAATCCCTCATTTTCTGGTTGTAATTGATCAAAGGTTATTTAGCATTAAATGAAGGGAGGGGTGGGGGGGAGAGGTCTGTGTGAAGGTTTATATACTGAGAGACTCTGCTTTTTTTTTTTCTTGGAATATGCGTGCAAAAGGTCATGAAGGAGGCCTCTGAACGGTTCTAGAAATCATTAAATTGGAAAAAAAAGAGCATTTGAAATCATCCATTATTCAACCCCGTGTGGGCTCTGGCTGTGAGCTGTGTGTGTGTGTGTGAGAGCGCACACACTTTTTCTCATGGTTTGAGGAAGTGCAGAGGCGTCGCAGAAATGGCCCTGCTGGAATATGTAGGCCGGCTTCGTTAAACACACACACACACACACACATACACACGCAGTCTGTTTCTCCTGTTCCGGAGTCTGTCTTCGGTTATTATTTGTGGACTCCGTCCTGGAGACAGAGGGTCTCTCACGTCTGCTCCCCAGTCTTTTGTAAATGTTTTAAATTTTTTAGCGTACGTCCTCTCTGGCACAGACACACGCACACACACACATGAACAGGAAAACATGGATATTGACAGGACTCGTGGTGGATTTTATTTATATTTCCTCTTTAGGGAATCTGTGTGTGCTCAGCCGCTGGATCCCGTCGGATCGATAACTGCTGGAAAGCAGCCTCACTCAGCCAGTGAGAATTGAATTGATCCCGTATTATCGGCCGATGCTGGGCCGTGGCACCGTGTTAAGCATCTCCGACCCTTTCAGCGTGACTCGGTGCAAACAAGCTGAAGACAAAGTGGATCGGAGGGTTATAGGTGCATAGATGTTAATATTTTTTTTAATCGATTAAAAAGCGAGCGTGGAGGGCTTTGTAGGTTCTGTTGCTCAGGCCTTGTGTAGGACATGGGGCCTAAATGGAGGCAGTCAGAGGTGGTGTTTTCCCCGCACGTGCAGAACACTGTGAGCCGGCTTTCCTTTTAACTGCCGGCGTAGCAGGACTTCGGCCCCTGAAGCCTCCTGAGAGCGACACACGCAGTGAGGGCCAACAAGGGAGAGCTAGTGAACGCCCCTGAAAGCCAGACTTAGGCTCGGACGAGTGAGACCTACACTTAGCCCCAGAAAGAGTCTTCACCTTTGACTTTTGTCTTTTCTATCTGTTGGTTTTTGTTTGCCCTGCTATGCTCAAAATCAAAAAGCACCAGATTTGCATGTATGTAACCAAAGGTGCATCTTGTAAAGAACTTTGGGGTTCAAATGAAGGCCAGCGCAGATCCAACCCTTTGCTCTAGGTTGTACACAACTCTTTCCTCACCTTAAACCACAATTTTACACTTTTTACTCTTCCTTTATTCCGCTGTCTGTGGCAAAACATCATTTATCGCTCTAAGAAGTCTACGACTGCCTCCGTCTTCTTTTTAGCTTTTTAGCGCATTGATTTCCCTCGGTTGTTCAAACTGGGGTTTCTTTTGAAAGTCTAACCTGTGTAGCCCATCTGTTTTTCAGGCTGACATAAAGGGCCAGCCTTCGTGTAACTCCCTGTTTTAATGGCGCCCTGTGTTGTCGAACGTTGTGCCGACGGGAACTGAAGCCTCTTCATCTTCACTGGCTGCCATTATCAGGCCTGTTGTTGATGTGCATTAAAAGCCGCTCCACCTTTTTGTGTTGGGGCTACGGCTATATTTAGCTTGCACCTGTTTTTCATTCATAAATGGACATGATAGGAGATTTTTCTCCTGCGAGATGTGTTTTTAGAACTCTGAAACGGGCTGTCGAGAGAGGAGATGAGGGTTTTGTTTACAGCGTGCCGGGCCCTGCCTGCGTTCACACGTTAGATGGACATTAGCGGGACTTTGAACCTGGGAGCTGGCAGGGTAAAGTTCACCGAGTGTCCGGTCTGACTGATGCAGACGTCTGCGTTGTCACACACAGCTCCTGCCTGCCGTATCCAGAAACCATCAGGGCTGCCCGGCCTGTGACACACGTCACAGCATTCTGTCGGATGGTTTATTAATGTCTTTTTACTCTTTTAAGTAAATGTATTAATTAACCTTTCAGTTTGGATTTTATAAGATGAATGATCAACCAGATTTATTTGGCATATATATATGGTATATTTGGTTTGTATATATATAAATATATGTGAATAATATACAGGAATAAAGTTTTTCCTCCAAAAATTAAACCTAAAGTTTTGTCAGTATTGGGATTGAGTTACTTGAAAATGTGTTTTTTCTAACAGCCCGTTTGTGCCTTTGCGTCCGCAGGAGATAA
Source organism: Menidia menidia (assembly GCA_907169785.1). Classification (NCBI taxonomy): domain Eukaryota; kingdom Metazoa; phylum Chordata; class Actinopteri; order Atheriniformes; family Atherinopsidae; genus Menidia; species Menidia menidia. The sequence goes on from CAJRST010001113.1 coordinate 10,461,843, forward strand.
AGATGGCAGCAAGGTAACGACAGTTGTGGCCACTCCGGGTCAAGGCCCCGACCGGCCACAGGAAGTGAGCTACACAGACACCAAGGTCATCGGAAACGGCTCCTTCGGTGTGGTCTACCAAGCTAAACTCTGCGACTCTGGAGAGCTAGTAGCCATCAAGAAGGTCCTCCAAGACAAGAGATTTAAGGTAAAAACACAAAAGCATTCTTTCAGCCCCATCCGTCAGCGATGAGCTTAAAGAACCGACCACAGAAGGACTCAGGTGGGCGGATGGATGGACGATGACTCACCCACACAGTCATGCCCTCATCTTTGTCACCTTTTCCTTTTTTTTTCTTTTTTTGGTAACATGACCAAAGGAAAGATTTGACACCTTAATTAACGGGAGCATGTTGTGTGATTGAGACGCGAGCGGGGCGATCTTTCACACGAACATGGAGCTCAGAGAAAGTGCAAAACTCAGGAGAGCTCTGCCGGTCCTCTCCACACACTCCTCCTCCAAAGTGTGTACCGTACTTCTCCAGTCAGGAGGACTTTAAATGTTTTTTATTCAGTTGTGCCCATGGTCACCGGTTTAGCTCAGTTGCCTGTGAGACGCCATGTTTCTTTCCGAGCAAAGCTCTGCTGGAATCCTTCTCTGGTGCTGCGAATAGATCGGACTGAAGGCTTGTGGAGGGAGGGAGTGTGTTTTACACTGACATGAGCGGCCCACTCACCGAGCCAGCGCTGGTTTGACCACACCGGGTATGAGGTCACGGTGAAGAAGTCTGTGTCTGCACACCCGCCCCCCCATATCTACAAATGCCCTTCACTTAAATGTTTAGCTTTTTTACAACCAGGTTAAGACATTTTCTGAGTTTCTAAAATGGAGATATGATAGTAATAAACTGAAGGATATCTTTTTATATAGGAATTTTGAATTTGAGACTGTGGAGAGCTGAACTAGAATCGATATGGCATAGGGTTTTTTTCCGGTTTTTTTTAGCTAAAAATGTTCGTTCCCCTGATATCTAGGCAGGTAGACTTTTTTCATCAAGGACAGTCAAGTCACGTCAACCCTTAAAACAGCAGTTTTTATGAGATTCTGAATGAATTCAGTGGTTCCTTTGGCTTTTTTATGTAATAGGTGACTTTCTTGTTTGGTCACAAATCTGAAATCCATATTATTAGTGTACAGTGCACTGAGTATGTTATAAATACCGCACTATTTCTGTCTTACAGAACAGCTGATGGGTACAGTGAGGATGTAGAACAGGTCTGAGTTCATTTTCATCTCGTTTTGTAACAGAAGAGGCATGTTTACTCTAGAATCCAGTTTAAGCCATTAGTACCCCGTCATGTATCAATCAGGTCTTCAAGGTCTTCAAGCAAACTCTGTTTTACTGAAGTATAAAACCAGTGAAATAAGACTCAAAAATTGGAAAACTGGTTAGATTAGACAGAGACATTAAGTTTTTCTGACGTCATTTCTTTCCTGCTGGGCTACACTTTTGGCTCTCCCTCACAATAAATGATGTGAGGGAGATAAATGATGTCACTTAATGGTGCAGGGGTCGACCATCTGCCAGCGAGCGCACGGGGACGGCGTGCGCTCTCCGTGGCCGCGCGTGCAGGCTGCCGTGAGGTGGCGGCCCGCTCCAGCTCTTAGCCCGGGGTTAGCTGGAGGCACCGACTGGTTGCCTCTTTAACCAGCTCAGCGATCAACTGACGGTCACACGCTGGGAGTGTGCACGGTTTCCCACCCTCAGCCCCAGATGTGTCCATGCCCCCTTTTTCCTCCCATTTACTTTCCCAGATCGTCCTCCTTTACAGGCGGCTTGTGGGAGGGGGGGGGACGAGGCAAACGGGAGCTAAGACTCCTCACATGACTGCAGCCATGCGTCACCAAGCACCCTTTTTCTCCTCCCTTTTCCCTTTTTTTTCCTCCCTTTTTTCTTCACGCTGTGCCGGATTTGCATGGGGAGCTCAGGTCGATCAAATCGCGCCAACCCCAACACGTGCATGTGCTTTAGTTTCCCTCGCTCACACACACACACACACACACAGTCGAAGGGGGTGATCATGTGAATAGGCTCCGCATTAGGCCGTGCTCGATGAATGCTGGAGACCATCTCGGTGAGCTTTCAGTCTGCCGGCGGTGCATTATGATACGGGACAGTCTCCATTCCCATCTGAGGGATCACGTATCAGCCTGCTGGAAAATGGAGGCTCGCATTAGAGTTTTCACCCAGAGTGAGAGGGCGTCTGCTGGCAGCTCCTCTCAGGCAGCCGCCACCGACAATCAGACCAGCAGCACACTGGGTTTTTTCCCCTTAAAGAATAAAGCAAGCTGATTGATCGGGGCGGCTCAAATCCGAACAAAAAGGTTCCCACTGAATATGCAGAATGAACCATTATTTTATTGATACATGTTATCTGGATTAGGTTTTTCTTAAATACCCAGCTTATTGAATTTTACTTTTTTTTTGTTGTGTTTTTTCATTTTCGTTAGACTAACGGAAGACTAAGTCAAGCAAATTTATGCTTGGAGTGCTTAGGATTTATATACCTTTTTAAAGGATCGGCTTCCAGTCCATATATCTGCAGCCTAAAGCCAGTTTTCAATTCGACTGAAATCACTGCTCCGCAAAAAAAAGAAATGAAAAAGTCATTCTTGGACTTCTATAAATATGGTTGAAGATGATATCATGCAAACGCCACTGCAAGTCTTAACACAGAGGATTTCACAGTTGAGTCAAACAAATTGATTTCATTTAACTTTTTACGCGTGAAAGATGTTTCATTTCCTTATTTCGATGAATACGTCTGAACCAACGGGTGAATTTACCTGCTCTGAATCCCCTGGAATCTCTGAACCGAAGCCTTCTGGGGTCTGTGACTGAGCTAATAGACACACTGACATTTGCCAGCCGTCAAACGCTAAGAGGTGGACCCAGTTCCCCGTGTAGAACCCAAAATGGCAGAGGGGGAGTAGGCCTCCAACGCAGAGGAGACCCAGGACCTGAACGGTCCCTTCGGTCCGCCGGCCGTCGTGGAAAACGTTTCCCTTTGCCTTTAAGTGAATTAAGCTGTGGGTGTCATCCGTACCTAACAGCGGCTCTGCGGAGCTGTGGCGGGGGGAGATATTGTCTAGTAAATAAAGCAGTAGTTTGACTGAGGAATAAGAAACTGTGGTGTACACCCTTATTGACTGAACGACGAGGTCTCCCTCCGCCAGCCGGCGCACAATAATAAGGGACCGCATTATTCTCTGCTTCGGACTGTTCAGCAGCACCAGCCTGTCCCCTTCACTTTGGCATTCGCTCTCAGATCAAATCTGACTATTTACTGGGCTCCTCTCTCTTCTGATATCTAACCCAAAAACATTGCCTTTTAAGGCGCCGGTCACACGGAGGCCGGCCGAAAAGCCCACAGGGAACTGTTCTTGATTATTTTCATTGGATGACATTTTCTTTAGAGAAATCCTTTTCTTCCAAAATGCTAAAATACATTGTCATGTAAACACGTTTGCTTTCTCCAGTCACCGTTGCTCCTAGTATTCAGTTTAAATTCCGCTCTGTAGCCCAGTGTGAAAATGTTAGATGCGAGTAGAACCTCTAAATGATTTTATAACCGCTAAAAGGCAAAGAAAAGCATCAAATCCTCTCATTTAGCGCGGAGGAATGAGATATTGGACTTTTTTGACTTGTCTTATCAGAGTGGTTCACAATGGATGCGGCTTCAAATGAAGTAATAACTTTAAACGGCGAATAAAGAGCGAGTTAACTTAATCGGTAATTAAGATGATTAGTAATTATCGCCCTCTCTAGCTAATGTAAATGGATTTTTAAGTGAGCAGAATCACCGGTATGAGAAGAACGGTTTCAAGCTCAATAATTCTTATCTAATCTTCAGTGTCCGTCCCATCCTCCATTCAGCCAGCGTCAGAGGCATTCTGATTCTTGTCACCCTCATCCAGCTGACCTGTGCTCGGCTTTCACACCAAACTGGCCTGACACTGAAACCGGGTGTGTTTAAGCCAGGGAACAGACCATCCTGAGACATCCTGAGTCTGAACAGCGTGTTCTCCTGGAAACCTGCTTGTCCTGTCCTTGATGTCTTCTGTAGTTGTCATACACCGTCAACTGTTAACCTCCAGGGAACCTCCTGAAGCCATTTCACACTGAGCAGAATTTTCTAAAAAATGGTCAGTTCTGAGCATAAATGATCATTATCCATGACCAACATCTAAAACCTTGCAAGGCGGCGCATTGTGCTGCTCGGTGGCTGTATTTATTATTTTTAAAAACCCACATTATGATATGTGTTCTGACCGCTTTTCTTTTTTTTTCCGCGTTTTCTACTTTAAGGTCCTCACTGTAAAGGTTACATAAGCACTTTAGATAAAGTCACCACAAAGCCCTGTGATTAAGAAAGGAAGAGGAGGGAATATATCGTCTGGGAGAAAATCTGAACCGTAATAGAAATGTCAGAGCTTTGTCTTTATGTAGGAACACGGCTCAACTTCCAGAAAGTCCTCACTGGCCACCGTCCTCAGCATGTGATGATAAAGGCCCGGAGCCTCTTTAGGATGATCTCTGCCGCCTTGCTAACTGTCCTGGTTCCAGAGGCTGTCCTCTTTAGGTATTGTTTCTTTTAATGGTTAAAGGAAACAGGCTGCACTGTGTGGTTGTGGCATTTTTAAACTTGTGGGATTCTTCCTGCCATAAAGGAATGAACAACCATTTCTTTGCTGCTACCTCATGCTTTTTTTTTTTCCACAAACTGGCCTCTGACAGTGATATGACAACCAGTGACGCTGTTGTTAAACCAGATGACTAACGGCAAGTGCATTGATGCAGAGCTTTCTTTAAAGGCTCTTTGGTGATGGTTAGTTTTGGCTACAAATCCCTGAACTCTGCTACACTTCTATGGAAAGTTTATGAATGGCCATTCATTTTAAAAGGAGCTGCCCTTCAGACTGCTGCGCGTCTAATGGAAAGCTTTCAGTCAGAGCAACGCCTCAACTTGTGTAACGCGCCCATCTCTTTTCGTCTCTTTCTCCGCTCAGAACCGCGAGCTGCAGATCATGAGGAAGCTGGACCACTGCAACATCGTCCGCCTGCGCTACTTCTTCTACTCCAGCGGAGACAAGGTCAGTTCGAGGAAAACTTTTGTTCTCATTCAGGGAAATCGTGGTTAATGGCAAACGAGTGCGTACTGCATGTACACACAAAACAAAACACCACTCTAACCCACACACATACACACAAAAAAGTGGTGAATTTGTATGAAGAAAATAGACTTTTCTTAGGGCTTTTCATAAGGCCACATTGATTGGAAAGAAGTTCCCTGTTTGGATGCAGGCATCACTAAAGCACACTGGTTATTGTGTACTTTTGCTGTATAAGTGTACAGTTTATCACAAAATCCCATTTTGTGTTGCTTTTATTTCATATTGATTTTTTTTCCTTTACTGTTCTTTTGGAAGTGGATCCCAATATTGCAAAGAGCAGTAATGTGTTCTTAATGTGCAATGTGCTCTCACTGTTTAGTTTTTTGTTTCAACCCCTAAATGCTTTTGCTCAATTTGCAGAAAACTAAAAAAGGTGCTCTGTAAGTTGCTTTCCCCCCCTGCCCTACAACCTAACATCATTTATAGCTTCTGCTTGATTATTAACTCATCTGTTGATTTCTTTGATTGGTTAACAGTCAGTGTTTTTTTTTCTTGTCTCGAACACAGTTGTCTGAAGCGTATCTTTACATTCCGCCTTTTTGGTGCATAACTGCTAACGTGAAAGGGAATTAAGGACAGTGAATGCACCACAACCACAAAAGCTTGAAGAGAAATGGCCGTTTAGAAGGTGTAGTGATGAATCACTCCAGTGATAGAAAGTTTCTGCCTATGACGTGGAGCTAAAGAGGAAAAATATTGTTATATTCCATTCTGAGCGTCGCTGCATGCTGTTCAGGTAGAACCACACCTACATAGATCCCCTTTAACATCAAATGGGAGCGACCGCTTGGTCAAAACCTCAAAAGGTTGGCCAGTCAAAAGTAGATCTTGTCTCGTGAGGGGGAACTCATCTTCTCTTCCTTTTTTTCCCTCTGCGTCACCGTTTTAAGCCGTTCGATAGACATCAGAACATACTGTCCACTGCCAGGGGTAAAGTCACCCCCTTTCGGGTTGCTGCCCCTCTCCCTCGACCATTGGCTTTTCCCTGGAGACTACTCGGCTGGACTGTGTCATTCAGCAGGCCGACAAACAGGCCGGTAGAGGTCTGCTCGTCAAATATAGACACACATGGACTTGGCACACATGCTGTCGGGACTATACCCATGACACTGCAGATAGGAATGCTCCCCCTGTCGCACAGCTCCTGGGGCCAAGGAAAGCTGCCGGGGATTATGGAGGTGGGGGGTATTTCATGGGGTTCGGCAGAGGGAGCGTGAACAGGGAGATGGTTCGGGGCGTCAGTTTGCACGCCTGGAGGCCGAGGGTTAATTATAGATCTACTCCAGCCTTTGCGACTGCACGGTAAGCTCCACCCCCCCGCCCCCTTACCCCCAGTCATGTGCCCGCTGACCTCTGGGAATCACTGCTCATTTTTCATACCCTGACAGGAGGGATCAGCTCAGCTCAGAACACACCCAACACCTTCATAATGGAAATATCTGCAAGCACCGGTTTTTACATTTTATTCTGTGGGCAAAATAAAGAAATGTACCCCCCTCCACCACAGTTGGCTTTATCTCCATGCCTTGTAAAATCCCCTCTGACGTGCAGCCTTTCATGTTCTCATTTCTCTGCCCCCCCCCTCTCGTATAACTGGGCTAATTCTGGAGACTGGCACTGTGTTGTTGGTATGGGGATTTACCACCCATAGAGGCCAGAGCGAGAAAGTAAGAGAGCAAGTAGGCGAGAGGTCAGAGGTTAGTGGATGGATGGGGAGCTTTGGAAAAGTTGACGGACAGATGGCGGTCTTTAAAAAGAAGACACGACAAGGGGACCTTGCGAGGCCTCATGGAGTGTGTAGGCGCTGCTCGGGTCCTGGGGGCCGCCACCGTGCACACAGGTAGTCTTATGCAACGTGTGACTTGTGGCACACGGTGTGCTTTTGCTTTTAACCTTTAACCTCTTGTATAATACTTGTGCTTGGAAAAAAGGGAAAAAAAAGAGCGGGCACCGTTCCAAAGTGAGTGGGCAGGTAAGCAAACAGGCGACTGACTTTTGGCTCCTCAAAATACGAGAGCACAGAAGACATTCAGCTGACAGAGCTGCCCTTTAGCTGCTTCTCAGCAGTAACTTTTATTTACTCTCACACACACACGCACACACACAGATGAGCACGGCGGCTTTAGGCCACGTACACCAATTGTACATTATGACAAGGAGCCATTGAGTTCAACAAATGAGCAATAACGGCAAATGAGTTATAGATTTATGAAATGGTTCTGGTTCTTTTAGAAATCTGTTCCTTGGCTGAGATGTGAGGGGTCAGAAAAGTGTGAGAATGACCCAACGCTCATCTCCCCCTTTTCTAATGTAACAGTTTCATTTTGAAAGTTTATTACATTTAGATTTTTACATTAGGACTCATCAACTCAGACGGTAACGGTACAGCCCTCATATTTACAAGATACTACTAATAGTAATATGTAGTGGTATAAAACAAATGAAAAAATAATAAGGGGAATCTATAGTGATTCCACTCATATTGACTATAGTGATAAACTCCAAAAAAAGCCTTTGGTGTTGATATGACCAGACTTAGTTCAATAATAAGAGCATATAGATTTTTTCTTTAAATTCCAGAATGGCCATTGGTCACAATAAAAATGACCACCCCCCCATAATCTTGAAATAGCTGTTTCTGTAGTTTGAAATCTTGCCAGGTACTCATAAAAAGAGAGAGCCGGAAACACTTCCCTTTCCATGAGCTGCACATTACGCAGAGTGGCGCTCCACAGGCTAATGGAGGTGAAAGTCAGACGCAGAGATTACTAAAGCGTTCACAAGCAGTCCTCTGTGGTCCCTGTAAACTGCAGAGGACCTCTGCCAACGCCGAGCCTCGGCTTATTTTCAGGTGAGAGCACACCAAAAGCTCAATTTTAACCAAAACAAACCTTTTAAAAGCATCCAGCGTGTTGTCCTGAACTCAGTCAGACCCTTTAGAGACACAGCTGTAATGTCAAACTACAAATGGAAAAAAAAAACCAAAAACCTTTTGGAGGGCTCTGAGACGCGTCTAAAATTTTGAGGAAAGGGTTTTCCTTTTCTTTTCCTTTTTCTTTTTTTTAAACCAAATGTTAGTGATTGCTGCTGGTGATTATCCAGGGTTTATTATAGTTTTCTTTTTTTTGTTTTGTGCTATCTTTTCACTTTCATTCAGACATCATGGTGTTCTCAAAGTTCTCATGATTGATAGTAGAAATGACATGTTTGGCTTTTTAAAATGTTTAACTTTTTAAGGTTGATTTTTTTCTAATCCAGCTGTGGCCCTGGATTGCTCCTATTCATTTCACACATGCACGTGGATGCTAAATGAGTGGTTGGACTGGATGGCTTCTGGGTAATGACTCGGGTCCAATGAGCCGATAAAGCTGACGCTCGAATTGCCAAGAAATGGCGAGGACAAGTTATTACTGCGCCTGCTGCGGCGTTTGCCTGTTTAGCTGGCTTATTCTTAGTGCATAGTGCCATGTTACAGGCATCTCCGCGAGTCTGCCAAGGCAGGCATCCACTCACCCCGCGCCCCCCCTCCGATTTAACCCTCATTAACACATTTTGCTGCGTAAATGTCTCTAATGTGAAAGATTCACATATGATTCGTAAGCGTATGCTCATGCCGTACGCCAGTATGACACCACGCACAGCTACAGGAAGCACACGCTCTATTAATACTCCAAAGGTGGCCCCCATGTTCAGCCGGCGCTCTGCAGACCATTCCTATTCCCACCGAGTGATTTCTGCTCAGTGTAGAACCGGGGGGGTGGGGGTGAGGGTGGGGGTGGTGGAGGTCCATGTCAGGTGGCGTCAATCTTTTCCTGCCAAATTGGAGGCTTTATTATTTCACCAAGAGTAACAAGCAGCCAATCAAGCGCCTGCCCTGGCTAACCCTCTGGGAACAAGCCAGGGAAGTGGCTTTTGTAGTGAGGCAGGAAGTGAGTCATCGCTGTTGCTAGGCTAAATATAGCTTTGATGGTGCTAGCAGAAGGAACAGGCTCTCCAGCCGGCACACATGTTATCAATGGGAGTTTAGCTGGTGGTGGGGGCGTTTCTTGAACGCACACGCAGTCACTCGCACACACACAGACACACACAGACACACACACGCTGGAAGACAGAAACTGCCAAAGTGGAGTGACAGGGATTCTGGAAAAAGAGGAACGTGCATCCATGCCTGTGTGTTGTCGTCTGCTCCCCTATCAGCAGCCCTCAGCTGTGTGCGTTTTTCATTTTTTATTTTTAGGTCTTTCATTTCACTCTCGCACATGAAATGCACGTCTTCCGGTGGACGCAGTTCTCACTGTGCTTCACAGACCAGCAAGACGGAGTTTGGAGAAAAGAGGCCAAAAAAAAAGAATGACTGGGAGACTCACTTGCTGTGATTTGGATTAGTTTAGCCTCAGAGCGCTTATTGAGCAGATTATGTCGCGGCGTTGGGTGGTTAGGGGTCGCTCCCTCTCTGAGCTTGTAGTAGGAAATGTTTGGCACGGAGAGCGTCCATAAAGATTACAGGCCCTTAAAGGGAACACGCATCCAAAGGCCTCCTGGAAAGGAGAGCGTTTTCACAGCGTCAGTTACAGGTAACTTTTTTTTTTAGAAGGAAATCTTTTTCGGCTTTAACTGAAGTCCAAACTTCACAAGGTAAAACTTGAAACAGTTTTTTAGTTTATTCAGAAAATCTTTTGAAATGCCTGAACCGGTAATAGATCAGTAATAAGCAGGGCTCGTAAGTTAGTCTGGTTTTTAATTCATCACACGGTTTCATAGGCCAAAAAGATATAAAACACATGTGAATACGCCTGTTTTTTTACCTACATCACTACTCTGTTTGTGTGTGTGTGTGTGTGTGTGTGTGTGTGTGTGTGTGTGTGTGTGTAACGGCTCCCAGACAGAAAGTAGTGCTCTGTGATTTGACTTTAATCTGAACCAGTTCCACAAAGGGCGAGACCCCTTTGATGTCTTTTGCAGACAATGACAGCAGGTGGAAAACGCTGGTGCTGTTTCCATTCCTTGTACTCGCTGCATATTTGCTCAGTGAACTGCTGCCGTTATTACTATCGGAGGCCCCCCCCCCCCCCTTCCAGGTCAGACGTGTGCACCGCGGTTAGCAAACAATAAGAAGAGGAAAAAAAAGGGGCACTTCCTCCCGAGCTCATAAGAACTCTGCAACATATTCTCTTGACCAGAATCATCAGCTAGTGGAGTGTTACAGACAAAAGGAGGGGGGAGACCTTCTTGGTTTTTGTCTTTTCTAGGGGGCGGTCTTGTTTCATTTCAGTTTGAGGTATGCGTAGCTTCGATTCATAAGTCCCAGACTTGCGGTTGATGACTGGGGCTTCCGTCAGCTCTAGTAAGATCCCAAGGAAAAAGGAAGTCTTGGAATCCTCCCCCACCCCCTCCCTCCCACACACACAGCATCCTTTCAGAGTCACGGTGCTCCAGAGCTGAACCCCGCCCTGCATCGCTGGCCTCCTTCACACAAGGAGGCGAGGAAGTGATATGATTGTCTGCAGCCGGTGTGAGGCGCAGGCCGCTATGACGCACAGCCGCGCGCTTCCTGCCCCGAGGGGACACACAATGGCTTCCCAGATAGAACCTGAAAAAATAACAGCAGTTACATCAGCTTGAAAATGGCCTCTATTATTAAGGGGGGGGAAAAAAAGAATCTCAGACAAAGAGAGAAAAAGAGCTGGTGACACATGCACAGAAGTGTTCATTTTTAGTTTTCCTCCATTTTCCTGTGAATTCGTTTTGACTTGAATGAATTTTTCCTGATTTGTGTGCATTTCCTAATGTTGGCACTGTGGTTTAAGCTTTTTTTTTTGTCCTTTTTCCCTTTTCAACAGAAAGATGAGGTGTATTTGAATCTGGTTCTGGACTACGTGCCTGAGACAGTCTACAGAGTGGCCAGACATTACAGCCGAGCCAAACAGACGCTGCCCATGGTTTACGTAAAGGTGGGTACCCAACGGCACGCCTGTGTCCAAAAGCATTACACCAACACGTCTGTTCATCAGCAGGTTTTTAGTCAAATGTCCTGTCAATATCTGGATTTAATTCTTTTACCATCCATCTGTAGCATGAGATTTTTTTCTTCTTTTTTAGGATTGGGGGATTATTTGTAGAGGGCTTTAGCTTGTTTTAGCATGGCTGTACATTCACATCTATCTCGGTTTAAATGACCAAATAGCACAGATCAGACACAGGCTTAGGTGAGCTGTGTGAAAATATGGGGAGTTAGATCACTTACCCGGTTAAAGAAAACTCACCGAAGTCTAGCATTGACTTTTGTCCGCTAATGTGGGCGGAAAACAAAACTGTAGCCTCAACCTTTTTCTGCAAAACTGGAGTATTTGCGGTGACGCGGCTCAGGTCAGATTAGTTTTTTGTTGAAATCCCTGTTCTCTGCGAGCCAAAACCTCTTGTTTCCAGTGAAAGGTCAGGGCAAACGGGGCAGCGCAGCTGCAGGTGAATGTGTGTGTGTGTGTGTGTGTGTATGGGTCAGTCTGAGAACGCGGTGCCTGACGTCATTGTCTGAGGATGCTCGCAGTGTCATGTGCCTTTCAGAGGGATCCCCTTAGTGTCCGTATGTAGAAGTACAGCCTGTGCCGAACGGAGTGAAGCTGAACTCTCCCCTTTTGTGTGTTTTTTGTGTGTCTCTCTGGCTGTACAGTTGTACATGTACCAGCTGTTCCGGAGTCTGGCCTACATCCACTCGTTTGGCATCTGCCACCGGGACATCAAGCCCCAGAACCTGCTGCTGGACCCGGAGACGGCCGTGCTCAAGCTCTGCGACTTTGGCAGGTGAGGCGGCGCCCAGCGGGAACTTTTTCAGGTCAAAATAGCCTTTAGGGCGGGGCACCGGAGGGTTTGTGGCCTTTCCACAGCAAAGGGAGCGAGAAGTGGTCACACCACCAAAGCATCACTAGAAAAGCGCTCATGTTATTTCTCTCAGGAATCTTGGGAGATTCTTGGTGACCACCCAAATTCTGCGGAGATCTGGGTCGCTCTGTGAGGAAATAGCCCGATCCATAGCCTATTTAACGCTGCAGTTTTGACTGGTTTTCAAAAGACCGAAGCACTGGAAAGCTAAAAGATGGCTCATCCCACTAAGTGTCAGACTGTTCGCTTGAAGAATGTTTGAAGAAGCTAGCGGACAGCAGCTTAGGATTTCAGCAGTTTTCCCTGATGTTAACCCCCCCCCTTTCTGATGACGACTTCACGCTTTGACTCTGCGTTGCAGTGCGAAGCAGCTGGTCCGTGGAGAGCCTAACGTGTCCTACATCTGCTCCCGCTACTACCGAGCTCCCGAGCTCATTTTTGGCGCCACTGACTACACCTCCAGCATAGGTAGGCAGACGGTGGGGCCCCCCCGCCTGCACGGGCTCCGGCCGTACGGCCTCTGCTGCGTCTCTGCTGCTTTTCTCTGACGTGTCCTTCCTCCCCCTTCCTGCAGATGTCTGGTCAGCCGGCTGCGTACTGGCAGAGCTGTTGCTAGGACAACCGATCTTCCCAGGCGACAGTGGAGTGGATCAGTTGGTGGAAATCATCAAGGTAAAGAGCCACGGGGCTTAACGTGTTCGCCTCCCAGTGGATTTTCACCTGAGACGCACAGATTGACATTTCCCCCTCTTTCCGCGGCAGGTTCTCGGCACCCCGACCAGAGAGCAGATCCGCGAGATGAACCCCAACTACACCGAGTTCAAATTCCCCCAGATCAAGGCACATCCATGGACTAAGGTGAGTCAACAGGTACAAAAGCACTTTTACTTCTTTTACAGCCCCCCCCGCTGCATTTTGCTTGCTCCATCCCGCTTCATCCCCCTGTGACAGGGCTGCATGTGGATTCAATGTTAGATAAGAACCAGATAATTTATCCAGTTAAGAATACTTGTTTAGTTTTTTGGTATAAAATTTAAAGCATGCTCGGCACCACCTCTCCTCCATGAGGTGTTGGTGTCCCCAGCTCTTACACGCCAAACCCGCTCACCCCCCGCTCTCACGCTTGTTGTTGTTGTTTCGTGCTCGCCCCCCTGTGATGTGTGATGTGTCTGTGATGTTAAAAACGGGTGTAAAGGGAAATTCGTCCCTCCCCTCCGAGGTCTGTCTGTATTTTTCCATTGGAAAACAGCCCTCCAATCAGCCGGCGGCAGCAGGCCCTGCTGTCTCTGAGGCTCCTGGCTAAATCCAGCTGCTTCCACTTTACTGCTGTTCATTCAGGATCTTTGAAAATAGATAGAATATCACTGTTGATCAGACCAGAATCGTCTCCCCGGTCCGTAGTTCAGCGTACGTGTGTTGTTTAGCAGACATTGTGTGGTCTCCCCTCCTGACCCGGTCTGTCCTGGCTGCTCAGGTCTTCCGGCCCCGCACGCCTCCAGAGGCCATCGCCCTGTGCTCCCGCCTGCTGGAGTACACGCCCACGGCCCGCCTCACCCCCCTGGAGGCCTGCGCACACTCATTCTTCGACGAGCTGCGCGACCCCAACGTCAAGCTGCCCAACGGGAGGGAGAAGCCCTCGCTCTTCAACTTCACCACCCAGGGTGAGCGCCCCCGGCACAGGCCGCCGACCCTCCCAGGTCCCCGCTGGGATTCAGGGGGGAGTCGCGCACGCATCCAGACGGAAAAAGGGCAGTGTTTTCTGGTTCCTGTCTAATTTAAGCAATCGCCCGCTGTGCTTTCTCCTGCCCTGCTTCTCTGTGTCACGAATAAATTGAACGTCACCGTCTGAAGCACGAAGCCGGTTCCTCAGAAAGTTTCCCCCACTGTTATTTCAGGGTGTCGCGCAATAGGTGCCACAGTTCTAAACATCCTCCCTTTTGTAGGGTTAGGGCTTTTTTAGAGTTTTTTTTCTTAAAGCTATTATCTTTGTTTTGTACTCAATTTGAAAGTGATTTGTTGCTCTTAATGGCGGTTGGTAGTGTAACCAGGTGACACTATTTCCTCTTTTTCAGAGCTATCCAGTAATCCCTCGTTGGCCTCCATACTCATCCCTGCCCACGCCCGCAGCCAGGCTTCTGCCTCCACCCCAACCAACGCGTCTGCCACCACAGGTTAGAGCCACACGCCCCTCAGCAGACTCTCTAGTTGTTCAGTGGCTAGAAGCTCTGCATTCAGGACTTTCGAGGTACCGGTCGCAGCATCCGAAAGCAAATTCATTGCCTTTTAATGAAATTTTGGTGGGAAAGCTCCAATGTTTTTTTATTTGAATTTGTTCTGCACGGCCCACATTTCCACGCTGGTTCAGTGTGGTTCATTCCACTTCACTCAGTCCCACGACTCGAACCGCTGCCCGAATGCCCGTGAGTCCAGGGGCTGGGAGACCCCCACAGGAAACCCCGGAATCAGCTTTGCTCGAAACTCTGGCCGGCACGTTGTTGGGCGGGGGCTGGAAATGTGTAGCATTGTTAGTCCGTCCTCTGGTGGCGCTGTGAGGGGCTTGCACCCAAAGCCGGGCTGCTCCAAACTAACTGTGGGCCCTCTCCCTGCACACAGACGGCAGCAGCACAGAGCGAGGCCCCAGCACCACCACCGCCTCCGCCTCCGCCTCCAACTCCACCTCCTGAGCCCACAGGCCGCCCGCCCGCCCCCCCGCCCCGGCCCCAGCCCCGGCCCCAGCCCCAGCCCACAGCCTCTCCGTCGCTCTGGCCAGGAGGTGAGCCCTGCTCCACCCCCCCCCCCCCCCCCCCCCCCCCCCCCCCC
>CAJRST010001113.1:10476853-10495741 GCA_907169785.1 Menidia menidia
TCCAACTCCACCTCCTGAGCCCACAGGCCGCCCGCCCCCCCCCCCCCGTCCCCGCCCCCGCCCCAGCCCCAGCCCCCGCCCACCGGCGGCCGGGCCCCCCTGCCCCCCCCCCCCCCCCCACCCCTCCGACAGTGGCAAAGCGACGCCGAGGCCCCCCCAGCAGCTCCACCACAGCCCCGCGCCACCGCCGCCAACCAAGCACCCCCAGAGCCGACGTCTACTCCCCCCCACCCCCCGACCAGCCCTCCTCACACTGCTGTCTGAACTTTCCTCCCCCCTCTGCCGGCGCCCTCTGGGCGGGGGAGCAGAGTGGGGGGGGGCTGCAGGTGTTGCCGCCCGCCCCGGTGACAAACACTGTACATGTATCCACACAGCTAGCCTGCTAATGTTTGTAAGAGGACAATCTGTAGAGAAGTCCTGCGCTGCCCCCCCCCCCCCCCCCCTTTTCCTTATAAGGCTCCGTTTCTCTGCATCCACCCCAGTGCATGACCCCAGTACGGTAGGATCGACCGGCAGGCGGCGGCGGCGGGGGGGACGGTGGGGGGTGGGGGGTCGTGGCGCCCCCTCACCCCCCAAACGCCACTTCCGCAGACAAGGCATGAGGCACACACACACACACACACACACACAGACGGGCGCACATCCTCACACACACTCGGATGCATGATGATTTTCGATAAAAGAGGCGGTCCACTTGACGGAGGGGGCGGGGGGGACGGGGGGGGGTGTTAACGTCCGCACAGTTTATTTCTACCCGCCTGGGGGGTGTTTTTTAAATGGTTCGGGAGCCATTTTACTCGAATAGCTTTTATTTTGGTTTTATTTTGTACTCCTGGGCAGATGTGTTTTCGGACGGACGTGAGGCGTTTAAGGTCCTGTAGCGCTCGTGCACAGCGCAACCCAATACGCATACACACACAGTTTATATATTACTTTTCCTTATGTATAAAAAGTATATATAGATATATGTATATTAACTACGATGGTTCAGAAATCATTTATGTTGAGCTCATATCTGGCAGAGCAGTGGCAATATTTGTTGCTGCCTAAAGACAGCAGAGTAAGAAAAGGGGGTTTTGTTTTGTTTTTGTGTTCTGTTTGTATTTCTCGGTGCTGGAGTGTGGTTAGATTCTGTGTGCGTTAAGGCTGTAGGTGAATTAGGCCACGGCTCTACTCTTCCGTTACCAACCGTGTCCAACAGTGCAGCGTCTCAGCGAGCATGTCCTTCAGCCCCCCCACCCCCCACTCCCCTCCTGCTCTCTGGAGTTTTTCTTTTTAGTAGCTTTTTTTTGACGATCAGGGTTTTTTCCCCCCTCAACTTTGTTTTTTTCTTTTCTTATTTTTTTTTTCCCCAAACCTCCTGTCGGTGGTCTTTGGGCATCCCGTTTGCCGTCTTATGTCGTGAACACTGACTGAAGTGTTATCCTAGCATTGTGCCCCCCCCCCCCACCCGCAGCACAGCACATAGAGCCGCTCGGTACAGTCTGTCCAATCGTCTTTATTTACAGAGAATACTCACTACATTAAAGAAAAGGAAAAAAAAAAAAATTGTATATACAGTATAAATGCTCCTCACCAAAATTCTGACTTGTATGTTGTTGTTTTTTTTCTTTTTTTCTTTCTTTTTTTTTTTTTAAATGTTTTGTTTATTATATTTTTTTCCATGTTGTGTTCAAGGTATGTATATACGCAGACCCATGTACTGTTTATGAGCAAAAACAAAGATGACAAAGAGGGGGTGGGTGGGTGAAAAAGAGGGGGGAAAAAACAGAATCAGGGCAAAACTGATGTTGTTTATGGATATTGTAGATGATGATGATGATGATGATGAGCTTTATCCAGCCATATGTTCAATCTTACCTGTACAGTACAGTAGATGACAGCTGTATTATTGTAACAAGAACTAGTCATGTATAGTGTAACTATAGTTTGGAGTGCCTTTGCTTTCATACACCTTCACTCTGTCTCCGCCCTCACCCGGCTCCTGCCCCCGCCATCCTCCCGCCCCCATATTGTGACTCTCCCTTTGGTGCTGTTGAATGTCCTGCTACACACACACACACACACACACACACAAACACAAATCCTCATTATCCCCACCCCCTCTCATTGCATAGTTCATTGAACATACAGACATTGTTAATCGTAAGGATATTTTTTTCCTTAACTGAAGACTCACTAGACCGGTGTTTATTTTGTGAGATGCTTTCTCTGGGGGGACGCATGTATGCCACAGTCCTGCACGGACTCCGGGGTATGAAGTTGGGTGGGTGGCAGCAGCCAGTAAAAAAAAAAAGAAAAACTAAAAAAAAAAAGAAGAAAGGCCTCGTGTACTGTATATAAACAATACAGTAGAGTTTCTGTATCACTTGCAGTGTTGGTTCTGTTACCAAAGCCAAACTATGATGTAGTCACGATGAGCCATCCTCAGAGGCAATAACTCTCCTTCTCCTCTCCGCCTGGATATTTAGTCGTTTCTCCTGTCCTCTTACTTGTTTCTCCACCCAGGCTCCCTGTTCGGGATGGGGGGGTGAATTCAGTAGCACCTAAGGGGTCGAGTCATGTAGCCTTTTCCTGCCTCCTGCTTGCTGTAATTTTGCATTCATGAACGTGTTGCTACCCTCCACCTGAAGGTTTGACCACTTCACCCTACCCCTCAACCCCCCAGTTCAATGAAAACACCAGAATGGTCACCAAAAAAAAGGAGAAAACAAAGTATAGATACTAGTATCTCATAGCATACTAGCATATATACTAGTAGAACATGTTAACTGGGTTCAATTCGGGTTCTAGAAAAGAAACGTTTTAAGAAAATACTACAAAAAACATCCTGTATAACAGTACTACTACTTGAATGCCTCTGTTTGTGACTGAAGTTTTTTGTTTCATTTGTTTTATTTTTGTTCTTTTTGTTTCTTTTGTTCTGTGAAGGTATGCTAAATGTGCGCCTCTGTAAATATTCCCTCTGCGTGCTCCGAGGAATAGTTCCCTGGTACTGTAATTTGCATTAAATAAAGAGTAGGATAGCCTGGAAATGATCAATAAACTTGTCTTTGTCGTCTTTTTTATTGTCACAGTTTTTAAAACTTTTTTATTTAAGCCAATAACAAACGAGTAAAAAAAAAATGGTTTCAGGTAGATGAGAATGGTGAAGGGGCCGCTCATGGTTTATGCTGTTGGAGGCTCACATGAGGATTTTTCTACACCAGCTCTGTGAGCCATTGTTGGATGTCACCAACTTCTGCTCAGGTCAGATTCCTCCCCCTTTGGACCTTCATCTAAATGAAAGGTGCCCTTTCCTATCATTTAGTCTTGTTTTGAAGACTTAATCTCTGAAAGAAAGTGGTGCTTACCCAATGTGATTTCATTAAAAGCAAAGACGAAGAAAATAGCCTTGGGCCTGTGTGTTTTCCCTGTGGTTAGTTTATTAATTTATTTTATAACTGCACCTTGTAACCTAAAAGTTTATTGACCTGACATACAAAAAACCCGCTTACGTTGGTGAGGGGATTGTTTTGGCCTATATCTGTGATATATTCTTTTCCGTCCTGCTGTGCATTCACTCCTTAAAGTGCCCAAATGCTTACTCATCCTTCCAGAATCCGATGAATGAATTTTATTTCCTTTTCTATTGTTGCTTAATCAGCAGTAAAGGGTTTCTTGCAGTAAATTAAGATTCACAATACGTTTAATCCAATTCTATATCTAATCAGTAGTCAAAGCTTTGTGAGAAGCCATTACAACAAAGAAGTATAACTCACCTTAACACATTCCACTTATTGACATGTGGTGTCTTGCCTATTTTAATTTTAAAAAATGGGGCTTAGTCATCCAAAGCTTAACTACATGGGGCAAAAATTAGGATATAGTTTGTTTCTCTAAAAAAGCGGCCGTTAAATCAGCTAATCCTTTTTTTTTTCAGGCCATGCCTTTGTACGTTTTTATCTGCGACTAATTATCAGAACCATTTTAGTGTGTCGAGGATGGCCCAATATTGTAGAGGCAACAGTTTGTCCTCTGTTTAAGTGTGACCACAGTGTGGCAGTGTTCGTCTTACTGAGAAGCAGCATCATGCGCTGGAATCCAAAGAGCACCTTTGTTCACTTTAATTAACATTAAGTACACAATTTTTGTTCATTATGGTATGAAAACAAACACAAAAAAATATCACAACCTGAGGTAACAAATGTATAAAGCAAAGCTTGATACGACGATTAGGCTTCCTGTTGTTTTTTTCTGTTTTTTCTTATCTTTTTTTTTAATACTTCAGTCTCACAATTGTGGATGCAAAACATTTTCAAGTAAACGTCAAAGCTGACATTACATTCTTCCTGTAAACAAAGACACATGTCAACAACAACTCATCAGTGGTGCGACCAGTCACCGAAAAGCTTAATGCTGCTGGATTTCTCAGTTGTGGTTTAGAAAGCCACTTCAAAAAACATTCTCCAACAACAACTGAACATCTTCCTGAAAACTAATTGGTACATTCAGATCAGGTTCCCTCAGATAAAGACTAAGAGCAGGGATCTTCAGGGATCTTTGTACTGTGTTTGCCGGCATTAGAGTCAGAATAGGTGTTTGTGCTGACCACTTCCATTATGAGGGGGGAGATTGTGTCCGGCTGGATGTCCTGGATCTGCAGAATCTGTTTGCTGTACTCCTCGTTTATTGTTCTCATCTCCGTGAAGCAGCCTATCACTTTGGGGTACAGCAGGCTGCAACGACAGGAGACAAAGGCGGGTGAATGATTGAACCGTCTCAAAACTCTATGGACTGCGTGACCCCTCGACTCACTGTTTTTTTGGGCCTGTTCTCTTGCAGTCAATCAGGGCTTTTAGCGTCAGCGCCAAGCTTTCGTGGACCTGTTCGATCACGGCGTGTTGCTGCACTCCGGGGCGATCTGTGGGATCAAACAGAGTCACACGCTCACGTCAGGACGGGTCAGAGAACGCTGCCCCGCGCTCTGCTGGCCACACATCCATGCAGTTTGTAGGGTTGAAATATTAACAGGGTTCATTAATGACTGATGAGTGTGAACTGAGTTGACCTGGGGAAAACAGGGAAATGGCCTGTATGAGCGCATACTCCTCCTCCTGCAGGTCCAGCTTGCGCAGTGTGTGGTGAAATTTGAAGATGTACTCCAGTAGGACAGGCTGGAAACCCGCTGGAGAACACCGGTGAGCAGGACAGTGACACAAAAACGGGAACTGGGTCATTAAACCAACATCTTCCAGCTTAAAAAAAAGCAAACTACATTTCTATTTCAAACTGAAACAATATTGCGATATAAGAACTGATATATATAGATGTCTGGTGAAAAAAAAGAGCTCATGTAAAGAAAATAAGAGTCTTTGAAATGTTATCTACTTTGTCCATTTCTAATAATTTCTGTCTTGCCCCTTCACAAATACCTGATAATTTCATGCCAGTTTTCTTTTGCACAGATTAAGGTGTTCTGACCCTGCCCCAGCCTAAGGCCTTCTTTAAGAAGTCTCCTTCACAAAGACCTTATTATTAGACCCATAGTGTGTAAACATGCAGGTGCGATTCACTAAAAGAATCCTGATGTGACAGTTGTCCCCAGCACACGCCGCCATGCAGCCGGTTGTTCTTACGGTTTGGTTTTACCAGAATGTTACATTATGTAAGTCTTTTTCTTCTAATCTGAATTCCTGAAGCGTTTCAAACTGCTCTAAATCCCTGTGACCTGGGGCTTTTTCGATCCTCTGTACAACTTAACATGCTCCCACCTGCAGAGAAACAGCATTTGAACACTTTAGCTGAGCCTCCATTCATAATCCAAGCACATCTGAGGAAATTTTTGGAAATGCAGCGAAAGAGAAACGTGATTCAAACTTTTCCAAAGATCAGGCTGCATAGTGCTGCCAGACGATGGGGCAACACTACAGGATGAGTAATAGTTATTTCTACCATGAGAAAGCTCCCTTTGAAGAATAATTTATTCATTTTGGATATTACATCAAATTTAGAAAGATGGCGGCCAATCAGAGGGAGGTGTTTGCCAGCGCAAACAAGCATCAGCTGGCCAATCCCTCCCCTGTATTTTCACTAGTCTTAGCAAGTGTTTCTACCTCATCTAAGGTGTATCGAATTGGAAAAAAACAAGACTTCAAGGGAGTGCATTTTCATTTACCCTTTTCCCTGTCCCCATGTTCTAAATTTAAGAAAAAATGGCTGAGAGAACCTCTAAGAAAAGTTGTCTTAACTGCCAGATTGTGCTCGGAAGCAGAGTAAGAAGCACAGTGACTGTGAACTCAGGCCTGTATGATCCTTGAGGGGACCGTACCGGTCTGACTACATTCTTGTGACTGTTCTCGCTTTCAGGTGTTGCAACACACAACTGTAAAGAGAGAAAAACAAGTCCCGTAGGACTGCAGAGAGCGAGGCACGGTGCACTGGCGGGCCGGCCACAGCGCAGACCTGCTGGGGATGTCAAAATCTTCCCCTCACTTCAAAAGTACTGCGTCAGCTCGCGTTCACACCTCTCACCTCGCATCGCGTCGTGTATGCAGTATTTATAATGGCCGCATTCCCACTTGCTGGTTGTCAGGTTAAACACCATGTTGAAGCGGATCAGCATGATTTCAAACGTGGCGCCCTTCAGCAGAGATATCTGGTCCTCCATGCTGAGAGAGCTGCAAGACACCAAATTACAGACAAAAAAAACACACACACACAAAAAACCGTGCTGGCCCGAGACGCATCTGAGCGTGAACCGCTTTACCGGAAGTCTTGAAGACTTTTGGAAAAACGGATGATGTCCTGAATCATGTACGTGGTGAGGTCAGCCATATGCGGGAGGGCTGTGTAAACCCGGCTGCTGCCGTCCGCTTCGTAGTCCACGCGTATCTCCGAGGAGTCCGAGAGACTGGGGGAGGTGGAGGAGGAGGAGGAGGAGGCGGGGGAGAGGGAGCAGGCGTGTGACGATGATGACGATGATGATGATGATGGGAGGTCAGCAGAGGGTTTCTCCGCGGTAGAGCAGGTCTTCGTGGGGCATTTGGCCAGCGGGTGAGACTGGCCGTGCTCTGACTGCACGTCCCTGTCCATCGGCTGTGAAAAAAAACAACAAAAAAACAAACTCTGTCAGATGAGCGTGAGGAAGATGATGATGACGTACGGGGGACGCTCACTGACCCTGAAGCCCGTGAAGCGTGAAAACGCCGAGTCAAACGTGCTGCGGTGGCTGCAGAGCAGCTTCTGGACCACTTGGTCCTGTTGGAGTGAAAGCTGCGCTGAGGCGTTATGTAACTTTTTCTCCTTGATACGGATCCTCCTCTCCAGTACCTGTTTCTCAGACATGACCACTACAGAGAAAAAAGATGGTTATTTAGTTAGGAAAAATGGACGTTTCTGAATGGCTTTTTTTTGTGGTTGACAGTTGATCAAATGCAGGCTACTGGACAATGACACGACTGTTAAAGTGGAAACAGTGATATGGAGGCTTTGACTTACTCTCTCCGCGCATGCCAATGGCCTGACATTTCCGGAAGCGGCAGGCTTGACATGATCGCCTGTTGCTTTTGGTTATGATGCAATTGTTCTGGAAGGGACAGTGGAGCTGCGGGGACGTCTTTGTGGCACGTCTGAAGCGATTTAGAAATCCAGCTTAGTAACAGCTTAGAAACATCAATCTAAAGTTAAAATGTCAGGCTCAAAATAAAGATGGCAAAAGACAAAAAAATGACATTGTGTTCCACTTAAGTAACCCTGACAAAATTATTCATCCAACAAGAGAAAAAAGACCAAAAACTATTTTTGACTTGCACTTTTTTTCTTCGAAATTTTCAAGTAAAATGTGGAATTAATGCTTTTGATTAAGAAAAAATCACATATTAAAAAATATATCAATCTGGCTTAAATGATTTGACGTCCTCGCATAGTAAATGGAGTTTTACTCTATAACTTCTAATCTCACAGACTTGCCTCCATGCACTACTTAATCACAATCAAGTGGAAAGTTCCTACCAAAATAAACATTAAGTAAGTTATGATTGTGGCCACTGAGGCTAAAAATGATTAATGTATATATGAATTTGATTCCTAATCTGATCCTGAAAAGGTAATTAATGAATGTGAGTAGACTAAACTTTCCCATTTGATCATGTCACTGATTATTACTAATAAAGTGGCTGCATGACTTCTGCGATAAAAAAATCATTAGCAGGACCCATTGTCAACCCTCCGAGTAGCCTCTCATACTTATTAGTTTCCAGAGTATATTTATGATACGCTCTAAGTAGTTCCAAGTAAAAAGACGCTCAGCTCCAAATTTAAACATTCATAGAGTTTGCAATAACCCCTGAGTGTTACCATTACAAAGAAAGCCTGAAAATCTTTCCATTTATTCAAGTATTTTTTTAAAGCTTTTCCCTCCATTTTAGTTTGTACATTTCTTTACATTTAGTTTTATTGGACAGAGGCAAAGTAAGATTTTTAAAAATGTCTGCAACACTTTTTAAACGTGATTCAAAACTGATTTCATATCAATAGGAGTGTAAATTCTGTGTCAACGGAATAAACATAAAAAACGGTGTTAAAAGCAAACGGTTAATGTACAATCTCCAGAGTACGGAAGGTCTTGCTGATACAAGCACGTGCTGTTTATCGTGAGTTTAAAAAGAGTCATATTCACTGATTTCCATAGTTTTTTCCCAAAGGGCTAACATCTTGAAACAAAATACGGAATTTCTGGCCTACTTTTATGTTTCAGAGCAAATATCTGTGTCTTTCGCCCCCCGTGTGGTCGGTAATAGCTAAAGTGAGAGTGGAGTCTTGTTCAGGGTTAAATGAAGCCACAGTGCAGAGTCCACGTAGGAGACTTTTATGAATGTCTGAGTTTCCATGGCAGCTCAGATAGTCTGAGTGACACCACAAAAGAAGAAAATTATTCTATGAAATAAACTGAAATATTAGCAATTGAGTCTTGAGCAATTGAGAAGAATACGCAGCTTTTGAATGAAACTCTTAATTGGATTTCTTATTTGCAAATGTTTAGTTTCCGAGCTTTGCACGTTGTCAGCTTTGTTTTCCTGTTGTCGAGTGAAAAATACTCCTAAACCGCACTTTACGTGAGTTTTTAGAATGAAAAGGTGCATTTTAAGTTTAAATAACGTGATGTACATGATTTCACTCTTTTTTCTGGTAATATCTTTATAAAAAAAAGAAGCTGTAGGACCTGGACCTATCACCAGGGTGCTCATTGTGTACTGTAGTTACTGTAATCATGAAGCACACACACAGACATGACATGAAGAGAGAGACAGTGGGAGAGAGACCCCACCTGAAGAAGCCTTTGCAGCCTTCGCATGTCAGAGCATTGAAGTGGTAACCCTTGGCCATGTCACCACACACACCACACTCTTTTGGTCCTTCCTCTTCATCGTCTTCATTTTGCACAGTGGTAACCTCAGAAACAGCTTCCATGCCAGCAGCCATCCTGCTTCTTCTATATTTTTTTTAAATGAGGGACAATGTAGCAACATATGAGATGAGATGTTGAAAATAAAAAGAAAACAAAGTTGTTTTTCTTTCAGTTATAAGGCATGTTCTTACATACATGTTTTTCTCTCTTTGTGGCAGTTATCCAGGATAGTAGTTAAAACGTATAGCTTTTTTTATTCCTATAGTGTATTATTTAATTTACAGCAGACTTTATCTGCAGGTCTGTGCACAGGTGTGTAATATCTGAGCACTTTGGGAAGCCCGTCTGATTATGTTCTTCTCTATCATCACATGAAGGCACACAGGCGAACAATGGCTCCACGTGAGGCGTTTAAGTCCGTCAAACACCCTTTACACTCATTTCCACACTGAGGTGAAACGTTCACAGAGCAGGGAACCGACTTCGGGATAAAATCTGGCAATAGAATAGCCCACATAGCAGGAATTCCAACCGAGATTTTACCGCTTGTTCTCACCTTAAGAGGTTTCACCATGAAACTTGAAATAAGAGATATGAATATATACATACACATCTATTATCAGCGTTGAGAAAAAGTGTTCATAGTGAAACCCTATATACTCCACTGACACTCGCCTGGGTTTATTCCAACCCAGCCCACAGCTGCCTTTACTGACACACACCGACTTAAACTGTAGTGTGGAAGCGTTTCCACTCGGATTCTTGTTGTCTCTCTGCTAAATATAATAGTTTGCAACAAAGAAAACTGAACGCGTGGAAACCTCAAAGTGGCATAAACTGAACAAAACACGTCTCACCTGTTCAGCCGTAATGAAGCCGCTCACCTGGGCTCTGCGGAGGTCCGGCCAGCTGTGGGCTGCTTCCAGCTGTCCCCCCCCCCCCCCCACACACACACTGGGGCTGACCGGACGGGGTGTCTTTTACGGTTCTCGGTAGCCGTTTGGCGCGGGGCAGCGGCGGGCCGGTGTGACTGGCAGGCGGGCGGTGACAGCAGGTCCTGATGGTAACCTGCAGAGCCCCGCCCCCACAATCACAGACCTGGTTACCCTGGTACCGAGACTGACCTCAGAGGGATTGTGTGGAGGCTATATGTCACAATGTCCTGCTCATGTGTTCCCGGCAGTCCGCTGGAAAAGGAAAAATGCGTCGTTTGGACTCATGAAACGGCGTCTTTTTGGAGTTTTTTGGTTTGAATTCGTGCTGCTCTCTAGTGGCCGAAGCTTTGTTTCAGAACTCCTCTCAAGCTGGAGGCCATACCCCAAAATTCCATTGCATGTTGGTTTTGCTTTGTTTTTGTTCTTTTTGTGACCATGCCTGAAACAGCAGTTTTTCGGCAGCCCTGCCACAAAGTAAGGTCGTAAGGTTCTTACTAACGTTTAAATCTTGGCTTAATTTTTGTTTTTGAAGAGTGCAGTTTTTTGTGCTTTTAATTGAATCTGGGCATGTTTACATAATCAAGTTTTGGCTTGTATTTTAGCATCCCTATCTACATCCTCCAAACACCATCAAAAACAGCGTTATAGAAACTCACTGGGAGAATTTTAAAATCACTTAAAGCTTAAAAATAACATGTTTTAGGCAGAGGTAACTCAGCTTCCAGTCAAAGTCGCCACCAAACTAGGCTGGAATCACAGGTTTTATTGGAATGCTGTAAACATCCATCTGCGCCCCATTTTCTTTCATTCAGTGTTAGGTTGCTGATGCTCTGCTTGCTTCCTTTGCTCCACTTGGCCGGTCAGCTCCTCCAGGATTTGGCTGGAGGCTATCACGCCGGGACACGTTGGCTGCGGGGCTCCAGAGGAGCGGCTCCCGGTGGGCGCCGCAGTGCCCTGAATGATGCTCTGAGCCGCCAGCAGGTGTCGATGCTGCTTCCGGTGCACTGGTCAGAAAAATGAGAGGCGATCATCTCATGTTTTTTTTTTATTAGTCTTACTGCTGTTCTTTTATCGTTTTCAAAGGTGTGAACACACACCTGTTTGCCTGACATTGATTTTCTCGACCTCTGGGATAAGGAAGCTGTACACCAGCTCTGACACTATCTCCTCCGACTGAAGGGTGTCTCGGCTGCAATCACACACACACACACACAAACACACACACACAAATTCTGTGATTGTCACATTTGCGTTGAGGTTTGTCAATGAAAACTTCCAGAGATATGATGCAAAATTGTCGGTTACCTTTCCTGTACCGCATAAACAATATCATTGATCTCCTTTGCCTTCCTGTGGATCTCCTCCCGGGCTTGCTGATCAGCTGCCTGCTCCAAAGTCTCCAAGATGACGTCCTCTAGATACATGTCCACGCTGTCCTGGTGCACCTGTACCACCTGTGACGCCGCGTCGAAACAAATCAAGCACACACAACATCACTGCATCGAAATGTGAAAAAACAACCGCGTGTAACAGAAAGATGAACAGACTTGTCTGAAGATCTCGTCCTCGTCTCTGCGTCTCCGCTCCTCCTCCTGTCTTCTCCCACTCTCCTCCGCCTCCCGACGCCGCCGGTCCCTCTCAGCCAGCAGCGCAAAAGCATGAATCCTGCGCTCCTCCTGGAGATGGATGAGCTCCTTGGACAGGGTGTCGAAAATCTGCTCCAGTTCGGCGCCCTCGAAGGCGGCGTAGAACGCGTCCTTTTGAGCATCCTAGATGAGGCAGGAAGAGAGTCCATGAGGATCTGTGGAAATTCTTCCTGTGGGCGTGCATGTGTGCGTCTGACCTGGTGCCTTTGATGGTCTCTCTGTTTCTTCAGGGCGATTATGGCGCCTTTTTCAGCTCGCTGTTGTTCCTGCTCCTTGCTCTGGAGGGCGTAGATGGTCCTTAACTCTTGGATGAGCTCGGGCTGGTTCTCTTTGCCCTTAAACATCTGCAGGGCAGGCAGAAGCGAATAAACAGTTAAACAGTGCAGAAGTCATTTCAGCACTGATCTTAACAAAGATAACTTGTTTGACACCAAAACCACTGATACAGACTTGATATTGAGTACTCCTTCCTCTGAGGAGTTTCTGCAAGTTGATTACTGCAAGCTCTGTCTCCTCATCCCCCTAAAATGAACATGTACAGAATATCGGTTAACATATACTGTCTAAAACACCTGTAGGATTAGATTTAATGTTAGAGAAATGAGCGGACCTCTGGTGGTTTTTCTACTCTTGGAGTGACAGGGAGAGGCTCAGGCTTCTCATTTCTGATAAGAAAACGCGAGACCTCTTTTGTTTTAGGCTTGTTCATCTCCTCCTTCTGGGCCTGTTGAACCGTGGTTAATGAAAACTGTGCATTTAAATCAAAAGTGATATGCCTGTTAGCCAGAGTTTCCGCTTGACCTTGTACTCCTCCAGCAGTTCCACAGCCCTGCAGGCAAGAGACTTGTTCCTATACTTCCTGACTTTAGGTTTTGATTCCTTCGTCTGTGGCTTGGGGACTGACGTATTGAGTCGTGCTTCTAATTCCAGCAAGCCTGTGGTTAATGAAAAGTTACCTGTACAATGAAGTAGTCCAATAGAGACAATTTGGCTTTTACTTGTTGTGAAGTGTTTGTTCACCTTCATAAGTGCCTAAGTAGTGACTTTCCCACTCATGGGTGGTGCTGTTGGTAATGGAGCCCATGTGAGCCGGAGGACTATATCTCTGAGAATGGATGCCAATGTTAGGCCGCTTCCCCTCCACACAATTCCTCTTGGCTTCCAGCTTTCTCAGCGCTGTGAGAGAAATGAGAAGTTAAAGATGAATGATCAAGGGTTGAAAACAGCCCAGATTAACCAGCCAGTCAGCATAGTCTTACCCCTGAAGTAGTCATTGTTGATTTTGCGTAGCTTGGTTTCCTTGTCCTTATTGTTCTTGGAATAAATCTCATTCAGTCTTTCGAACGTGGCGTTTTTCTGGGCCTCTTCTCTCTGAATCAGCAGGTCTGTCAACACAGCCAGACGAGCCTCCTGCAGCCTGGTCACCACGTAAAAAAAACCCGAAAAACAAAACAAAACAGTAAGTATAACATGAAGGAGTCAAACAACAGACAGAGAAATTTGATCATGTATCCAACAATAGCTGCATGGCTCTGATGAGTGCACATAATTTAATAATCGTCACACTGGCATGTTTACCATTGTTACAAGTCATGATTTATTTTGGCAGCTTCTCACTTGTTATCGTCATCATGACACCATGTCACCATGAAGCAATCCTATTTGATAATATCTGCTTAAATAACAACAAAGAGTCATTGTCTGCTGGATTACTTCCTTATTTAGGTTTTATGTTTATGCATTTGGCAGACGCCCCTGCGATGGATTGGCGGACTGTCCAGGGTGTACCCTGCCTCTCGCCCATTGACCACTGGGATAGGCTCCAGTTCCCCCCGCGACCCCATCAGGGAATAAGCGGTATTGATAATGGATGGATGGATTTGGCAGACGCCTTTTATCCAAAGCCGCTTACAGAGTAGAGAGGAGCTGCCAGGAATCGAACCCAGGTCAACTGCTTGGAGGGCAGCTATGCTAACCACTATACCACCAACTTATAACACCAACTTCCTCCTCAGCAGGGAAAGAGAAAATAAGCTAAAATCAACAATAAGTTGTGTTCAGACCTTGGTGGCTTTTTTGTGTTTGTCCACTGAAAGATAAAAAAAGACTGCTCACTTTTGGATCTCTCCATCCCTGAAAGCCCACTCCTTGGCCTCCATCTCCTCCATCATACGTCTTCTCTTGTCAATCTGGCTCAGGTCGTCCAGCGGAGGGAGAGTGGCCTCCCACGCCCGCTTCGCACGTGCACGCTCTATCATTTCCACCTCAGCCAAGCCGGCTGGCAAGCCATGACCTGAGGATCGGCATCAGGAAAAGGGCCCAGTAAGACATCTGAAAATCTTGACGTTTCTAATTGCCAAGACAAAGATTTTACAGTTTTAGCAAGATAGGTATTTGTTTATGGCTCGTAAACATTTAGTCGATTTATCCTGTACCCCAAGTCAAAGCTGCCAGCTGTAGAAGCTCTGAAGGAGTCGTTCTGGGTTGTATCACATACTCAGGGCTGTATGGGTCTGTCTGGGTTTCGCTTTCCCTGTAGTCTGTCTGGACCCCCACAGAGCACTGGGCGGGTTGTTGCTGAGCATCTTTTCCATCTGTGGCTCCAACATCTTCTCTACAAAAACAAAGGGTCAAAAACCATAAACATAAAAAAGGAAACTCGGTTGCAAATATTCTAAGTAACTAGAAGAACTTACCTTAGAAAGGCAAAAATCACGTCTGAGGGAAACTGCTGAGCAAATGGAATCAGGGGGCTATGGGAAAAAAACATTGGACACCATTGTCAGAGGCAACAGATGCATTTCCAGATTAACAAAGTTAGTGAGGCAGCTATCTTTGTTTGCGGGAGAAATGAAAAAACAATGCCATCAAGCTGTAAGGCTGGCCCATCGAACCGTTTCAAGTATTTCCAGTAATCACCCCCTGTTACATGGCACTGCTTCCTTTTCTGGGCGTTTGGAATAATCCTGTCAGGCAGAAAAACATCAATCACCGCTCATGCATTATGTAAAAAGGACCTCTAATTTTCTTTTGTAATTTGCTCTTACCCAGCAAGCTGTTGTAAGGCCTCTTTGTGCTGTTCGGCATGTCCTGTCCAGTGATAATCATTAAAGGCTGGCACTGGCTCTGCTGGGTCCAGTTTAACTGTATAGCTTGGGTTGTCACTGAACATAGACGCAAACTCGGGCACTCTCCTCTTAGATAGGCAAAAAGACACACTATTAGAGCTGATCTGCTTTTATATATACATATGGCTCACAATTACCTGATCACAACATTTCTGCAGGACAAACAGGGACACAACTCACAACTCGATCCTTTGACGCATAGGCTCTATGATTGGCCTTTGTATGGTCCACTTCAGATGACACAGTGTAAACGGGATCTGTAGTGAAAAGTTAAGCAATTACAAATGTTAAAGAGCCTTTTCTAAAGCCTAAACGGTAGTTGTTATGATTTAGTTGTTCAGACACATACTCACCATATAAGTGGTCATAAACCCGCTCCCGCTTCACGAGTTTATAAGCGTCAGCTTTTTTAGTGACTGTCCGAGTGACTGAAGCGCACATTTTTATTTGTGTTGCCCCCAAAAAGTTTATTTCTCCCCTTTTCTCAACGTCTAGCGCGAGTGCGAACAGCGAAAGCGTCCAAAACTCTGCCACTGTAACCATGGAAACGACACGCAGGTCTTCCGGAAAAATGAGGAGGAAGGAGGAAGTTGCGTCGAACGTCCTTACGTCACATGAGACGCCGCATCCGGAGCGGTCACAGCAAACTGTGGCTTAAAAAAAAAATGAACAGGAACATTTTAGTCATCAAAGAATGCATAAATTAAATACAATTAATAGATTTATCCTTATTACATTTCCAGGCCTCAATAATGGCCTATTTCAAGTTTTTCTTACCTTTAAGAATTCTTTAATTAGTTGTCTGACTTTCTTTCTGGAGATTTGGTTAATCTCTGGTCTAGAATATACGTATAAAGAGTATAAATGTGTATATGTGTGTGTGTGTGTGTGTGTGTGTGATTAAAATGCCAGTTGTCACTGTGGGGGTGTGTGTGCCAAATAAAAAAAAGAGTATAAAACCCATATGTTGATATTTTTGGATGCACACAATGCGCTGCATCATCGCTTCATTCCACAGTCCCCTCTCCAACATTGCTGCACAATTTTGCAGTACTGTGAAAGACCTACTTCCTCCTTTTGGACATTTTTAGATTCAACTGAACGTCTGCTTCCTTCCTTAAAAATTAGCACCATCTAATAATAGATCCTAAAAACAAAACTATAGCCAGCTTTTTCTGGTGACACTTTATTACTAGATAGTAGTTACTCATAATAGTTTCATCCCTTTTTTTTTATTCTTGTCTAAGAAGCTTTGCAGGATTTGTGAAAGGTAACACATACAGGTCAGGGTTTTTAAGTTAGAAGAGTTATGATGAGTTATGTTTTGGCGTGACGTTTTTGTTCTATTGTTTCTTACAGATCCTAAGTAACGCAGATTAGAGCTGAAAATAATTTCTGAAGCCATTTGAACTTTGCATGTTTGCAATGCAGTAAGGCTATCGAACACTATTCATTCACATGAATTGTAAAAAAATGAATTGCTAAAAACCTTGGGCTTTCTACCCCTGTAACACTTTAGTTAAAACATTCGAGGGAATCATTTTGACTTCAGAGAGCATATTATTCAATGTGACTCCACAGACAGGAAGCTGATTGCTTGATTCTTCACGCGTCACCCTGTGTGGGAGAAAAAGTTTGACGCTATGGCAGGAAGCGGTTTAGAGTGAATGATCAATGGGGACGGGAAATTTGAGTCACATGTAGATTGAATTTCTTTATTAAAATACATTTTTACGATTTATGGAATGTTAGGATTGGGTGAAGGACAACTCCAACTCAAGCCCAGCGTATGGAGAAATCAAACTGAATCACACGCTGTGAGCAGGGTGAATGACAATATGACCCAGGAAATGCCAACCCATACCTTTTGCGTTCACTGTGTGGTATTGCTGAAATAAGTTTACAGAGCAGCCCGAACACAGCTGCAGATGCAAGACATGTGGACTAACATCTTACTCCTCTTCCTGTCTCAAGCATGGGGCCTGGATTCAGGTTGGAAAAAGAAATGCATTTAACTTTAATTTGCTTTGTTTTCAATCCATAACCAGACGTGTTTTTTTTCAATCTTTTCACAGCATCAGATGTTACCAGAGCATGGGGTGATATCATATTTCTAAATATGACAAATGTAGACTGTAAATCTGGATTTTTGTCATTATTTACAGTCTGTCCAGTTATCTAACATGAGTGCAGTGTAGCCATTTGTTTTGTTATCTGTCAAAAGATACACAGAAAATTCCACACAAACATTTAACTTCATTACTTGTGTTTTCCTGTGAGATTTTATTTCCGCATCAAACGTGCTGCTTTGTTTTTAAGCTCATTGAACTTGAAGCTTTCAAGATCTGCTTTAAGATTAGAATTTATCACAGTGGTAGTCAAATCTAACCTCTTAATGTAGAGTAGCAACGAGCCGATCCATACTTGGCTTCTTGCTGTCATCATGCCTCAGTTTCTTGACAAATTTGCTTTTTTTCCTACTGGATTTTGATCACATAAAATATTTTTCTTCATATGTAAATGTCCCACTGACAATCAGATATTTGTATGGTCTTTTAATACCATATTTCACTAACAAGACATTAACTTCCTCATATCTGCCACACTGATTGATGCTCTGCTGATTTAATGCTTTGTAATGTATTTACCTCTTAGTAAATTAAAAAATTTACTGACTTTATTATTACTATTTATTTTTATATTAACCTCTGTTGCTCTCAGGAACTGATGAAAAATTCTCTGAAACTAAAAATGACATCTTCACACTTTTTTTTATCCAGTGGAGGTCAAATTAATGTGATCCTCTTCTAAATGCACTTTTCTTTCTTAATTAATCTTGAAACACTCCCTTTAGTTGAAATGAATTAAACTGCTCGATGTTTTTTTAATGCTGTTTTTTAAATATTCTTATTTATCACATTGTATTTCCAAGACACAAGCAGAATGTGAATAGAAAAATGACTTTAAATCTTAATTTCTGTTCTTGCTTTAAATTTTTTCTTTCATCAGATAAGATTCTAATGGCTTTGTTGGCCTTTATTTATATATGTCGAACTGTTATGGAGAGTTGTTCTACTGATTCAACACTTTGGAATGCATCAACTCTTACTCAGTAATAGAAAAATCCCCTTGTTGGACTAACATTTTCCTTGCATTAACCTCCACTTCCTTCAGGAACTAATGAAAACTCCTCTGGTAAAGTCAACACAACTTCTGCGCCTAAAACGTTTCAGGGTAAATTCATTTTCACGTGTTTTGTTGTCTTCCCCTTACTTTTGCCTAAGATTTTATGTGTGGAATCTAATTGTCTTTGTGAAAAACACATATTACAAATACACATTTACGTTATTTGTCATACTTATTTGCACTTAGAGTCAATGACCTTGTGCGTTTTATAAAAAGTTAGATTTCTGCTTTTTGCATTGGCCTTTTTTCTCACATCAGATATGCACCATATTTTGTCTCATTCTATGTTGGCAATTCTATAGTCTGAAAAACTAAATTCAACTGCTTTATTTTTCTTAGTCAACAGAAAGGCAGCTTTCAATCTTGGGACTGATGGGAACCTTAATTGCAGTGATAAGACTTGGAGTGAGACGATGTATGTTATCTGGAACATACAAGTAAAAAACAAAACCTGTAAGATCTCCATTAGCGATAATGGTCAAAGTGAAAACACCTGCAATGATGACAAGTCTCTTCGAAAGACTTCCAGTGGTCATTCGTCCCTGCACATCCCAAACTTTTCAGCTGGTGACGTGGGGGTCTACAAGTGTGAGGCCGTATTTCGA